>CM049797.1:36953852-36961475 GCA_027422405.1 Ptychobarbus kaznakovi
TAAATCGAGTACATAAAATATAATTTTCTCAAAAACTGTAGTCGTCCGTTCTAAATTCAGTCAGTGAAGCCACGCTGGACTCTTCAAGCAAACCGAGCGATGTTTTCCACGCACCACAGAAGCGTCTACACTTCTGAGAGATGAACTTATGAGTGTCTGTCTTATCATCGCTTCTGCAGATTAAACCAGGATAATAAACCAGAAAGTGTTTCACACCAAAGAAAATTGCATCACCTTTTAAGCACAAAAGTTCAGACGTGCTTAAATATTCAGTTCAGGTGATTTTTTTTCTGATCCACTGCGCTTTTTATTTTTCATTTATTTAACATATGTAATAGGAGTAAGATTGAGTTGAGAAATAAAAGCTGGTGGGGCTTATGAATTTAGATTATGAATCCCATAACGGCATCATCTTCATCATCTTTTAGTCATGAATCTGAAAGATGTCTCTTAATATAATTTCTTAACGAGTGCTTCCTCGACTAAACAAGCAAACTAATCGATCAGATTTGCTAATGCACGTAAAGAACTGTGTATGCATGTCGCTGTCAGCACTATTGGGTTAGACGGTTAGACTCTGGGTGTGGTGAACAGAAATACTTATCTAGCATTCGCAGGCCTGCCTGTGTGCATATGAATGTGTCTATTATTATTATTAATACGTGAACATGTGCTTAAATGCAACATGTGTGATCCTGGAGTACAAACGCAGTCATAAGCAGCACAGGTATATTTGTAGAAATAACCAACAATACATTGATTGGGTCAAAATTATACATTTTTCTGTTATGCCAAAAATCATTAGGATATTAAGATCATGTTCCATGAAGATATTTTGTACATTTCCTATCATAAATATATCAAAACTTAATTTTTTGATTAGTAATATGCATTGCTAAGGACTTCATTTGAACAACTTTAAAGATGATTTTCTCAATATTTCGATTTTTTTTGCTAATAGTTGTATCTCCATATATATATTGAGCCTTATGACTGGTTTTGTGGTCACATATATGTCAAATAAAACTCTTCCATGATGTGCATGGGGATTTTTAATGAACATAACTAATTATTTCCATACTGTATTTCTTGCTCCCAGCAGCCCTTTCTCCTGGTCCTGCTTTGCCTATCCGTTCCTCTCTCTCTGTCTTCTGTCCGTCCCGCGCTGGGAAGAAGAAGAAGATGAGTAGAAGTCCGTCTCCTAAAGGGACTCCGGTCCAGCACAGTCCTGTAGATGGAGAGTGTCTGGAGGGAGAACTGATCCAGTCTCCGGAGCCGTCCGGCGGCCTCAAGAAGCGCGTCTCCAGTCTCCTGCGAAGCCCTGTGAGTAATCACGTCTGCACTAATGAGTTGTGTTTGAGAATCGACTCAGATTTGTGTTTATAGACTTGTGGGCTGAAAGTTTTGCCACAGCTTTGATTCCAGAAGATTTTCCCCCATTGATGTTCTCCGTCGGGGTTCAAATCAACCGCTTCTGAGAGAAATCACAAAATTACCACTCAGAGTAAAAAGAGTATGAAAATCTGAACAAAAAGTCTGTGTGTGTGTGTGTGTGTGTGTGTGTGTGTGTGTGTGTGTGCGTGTGTGTGTGTGTGTGTGTGTATACGTGTGTGTGTGTGTGTGTGTGTGTGTGTGTGTGTGTGTGTGTGTGTGTGTGTGTGTGTGTGTGTGGTGTGTGTGTGTGTGTGTGTGTGTGTGTGTGTGTGTGTGTGTGTGTGTGTGTGTGTGTGTGTGTGTGTGTGTGTGTGTGTGTGTGTGTGTGTGTGTGACTGTGTGTAGGCTTTCAGAAAGCGGACTGAAGCAGCAGATCTCTCCTCTTCACCGGTCTGCCTCTTTCATGCTCCTGTTCTGTCCACCCTTTAATGTCCTGCCTCCAATCACTATATCCTCTCTCCTCTTCCCCCCCATTAGATCCCAAAGATATGATTATCTCCACAGCTCAGATATATAATCTGCCCTGAATCACCACGGACCGCTGCAGCTGTAGAGAGAGGGAGAGAGAGAGAGAAGGGGGGGAGACACTGAGAGAGAGAGGGATGGATAGAGGGGGGGACACACTGACTGAAAGAGGGAGAGAGAGAGAGAGAGAGAGAGAGGGATGGAGAGAGAGGGGGGACACACTGACTGAAAGAGAGAAAGAGAGAGGGGGAGAGAGACACTGAGAGAGACAGAGAGAGAGAGAGAGAGACACTGAGAGAGATATAGAGAGAGATAGAGAGAGAGACACTGAGAGAGACATAGAGAGAGATAGAGAGAGAGAGATATAGAGAGAGAGATAGAGAGAGAGAGGAGAGAGAGACACTGAGAGAGACATAGAGAGAGATAGAGAGAGAGAGACACTGAGAGAGATATAGAGGGAGATAGAGATAGAGAGAGAGAGGACACACAGAGAGATATAGAGAGAGAGGGAGAGAGAGAGACACTTGAGAGATATATAGAGGGAGAGAGAGAGACATAGAGAGGGAGGGAGAGAGAGAGAGAGAGAGATATATAGAGAGAGATAGAGAGAGAGGGAGAGATAGACACTGAGAGATATAGAGAGAGAGGGAGAGAGAGAGAGAGAGAGAGACACTGAGAGAGATATAGGGAGAGATAGAGGAGAGAGAGAGACACTGAGAGAGACATAGAGAGAGAATAGAGGGAGAGAGAGAGAGACACTGAGAGAGAGAGAGAGAGATAGAGAGAGAGGGGGGGAGGGAGGGAGGGAGGGAGGGAGGGAGAGACACACAGAGAGAGAGAGAGAGAGGGGTGGGAGGGAGGGAGGGAGGGAGGGAGAGACACACAGAGAGAGAGAGAGAGAGAGAGAGAGAGAGGGGGGAGGGGGGGGAGGGAGGGAGGGAGGGAGAGACACACAGAGAGAGAGAGAGAGAGAGAGAGAGAGGGGGGAGGGAGGGAGAGACACACAGAGAGAGAGAGAGAGAGGGAGGAGACACAGATAGCGCAGGGAGTTTTTGGTGTTGCTGCACAACAATAAAAAGCACTCAGACCGTAGGGAACGTGTTGAACGAGGGACAGAAGTGAAGAGGTCAAGTCCTTCTCTCTCTCTGTTGTGGACGGTACTGGAACTGTTTGTTGGCATATTAAACCAGTGGATTGATTTGACTGGGTTTGTATTTGTGCTGCAATATGTGGACACTTGACATTATTTAATGCTTAATGTAAAACTTTTTTTTTATTATTCTTGTCTAATTATTACAGTGCTTACAAGTCAAACACTCAATAGTTGGAGCTTATTAAAAACATTCGTATAAATTCCTGTTCATCAGCATTTAATTCAGCTTGAACTGCTCAACTCTATTCAGATACTGAGTTTTATAACTTAAGAAGATTATTGCTTTGGTTATTCTTGCATATATATTTAGCCGTGTAAAGACTGCCATGCTACGTGTTGATTATCATGTAGAAAGGCTTTGAGAGAAGAGTCTAATGCAGGCGTTCATTTAC
Organism: Ptychobarbus kaznakovi; assembly: GCA_027422405.1. Lineage (NCBI taxonomy): Eukaryota > Metazoa > Chordata > Actinopteri > Cypriniformes > Cyprinidae > Ptychobarbus > Ptychobarbus kaznakovi. The sequence continues at coordinate 36,957,297 of CM049797.1, forward strand.
AAATAACAGAGCCGCAAACGCTTAACTTGTGAAACTTCAATGTTTTTCTGGAAGCACTGCTATTTACTTAAGAAAATACTCATCTGGTTACTGTACATATTAAGTGTTTGGACATTAATCATGGACTATATTCTACTGCTCCACTTTTTTTTTTAAAGAAAATTAATACTTTTATTTAGCAAGGACGCTATCAAAAGTGACAATAAAATATTTTACATTTTTACACACAAGTATTTCAAATAAATGCTCTTCTAAAAACCGTTCATTAAAAAATTATAGAAAACATGTATCAAAAATATTGTGCCGCACAGCTGTTTTCAATAAAGATGTTTCTTGAGCATAAATCAGCATATTAATATGATTTCTGAAGATCATGTGACTCTGAAAACTGCAGTAATGATGCTGAAAATACAGATTTGATCACAGAAATAAATTACAGTTTAACAGATACTGAAATAGACAGCAGTTCTTTTAAATTGTAATAATTTTTCACATTTTTACTGTATTTTTTATTAAACAAATGCAGCCTTGGTGAGCATAATGGACTGCTTTAAAAAAAATAAACATTAAAAAAATATTTTGAGCAGTAGTTTGCATTTTCATGGTACTTCTTTTTACAATTCATGTATCACACTAAAAATAAATAAATAAATACTAAAAAAAATGTAGCAAACTATTTATTTTAGTTAATAAAATGTTGAAAGTTAGTCAGCTAAATTTGTTTATTTAAATGTAGCTAACATAATTTGATTGCAACCACTTACCTTTAATTTTTTTTTTTACATTTAATGAGTAATTGTTTTCAGTGCACTGCATTTTAATGAACATTAAGTGAAATGTGAAAATACTAGCAGTAATCATAACACAAATGTTGACCTCAGATGCTGCTTTCCATCAAATGTATGGTTATTTACCTCTCACTCCCTGTATCTGCGTGTATTGTGTACTGAGTCCAGAATGTGTTTTGTGTGTTCTAGTCCTTCCGAGAGGAGCTGGATCTGTTGATTCAGGAGCAGATGAATAAAGGAGAAAGCTCCTCCAATCTGTGGGCTCTCAGACAGATCGCAGACTTCATGTCCACTCACGGATCCCCGGCCGTGCTGCCCGTGTCTCAGTCCAGTACGTCATGATTTACAAACCTGTTCTGCTTGTGTTTCAGAGATAGAGCCTGATTTCATGTAAATACAGTACGTCTTCCTCTGCTTAGTGATTTCTTTCACTTGTGAAATCATGCGTATTGTTGTCAAATATAAGACAAAAAAATGATTCTTATATATGTGACTCTGGAGACAGTCATAAGCAGCACAGCTATATTTGTAGCAATAACCAACAATACATTGTATGGCTCAAAATTATACATTTCTCTTTTATGCCAAAAATCATTAGGATATTAAGATCATGTTCTATTATTATATTTTGTAAATTTCATACTGTAAATATACAGTTTTTGTACTTTAACTTATATCACAATTCAGACTTTTCAATAACACTTTATTTTAAGGACCTATATTCTTGCCATTAACCTGTTGCTTATTGGCATGCATATTACATGAGATAATGTGAAATTAAAGTCCAAATAACCTTTTTAATTTTTGAATCCAAGACGATAGGACGATATTTTGGCTGAGATACAACTATATGAAAATATGGAATCTGAGGGTGCAAAAAAATTCAAAATATTGAGAAAATCATCTTTAAAGTTGTTCAAATGAAGTTCTTAGCAATGCATATTACTAATCAAAAATTAAGTTTTAATATATTTATGATAGGAAATGTGCTAAATATCTTCATGGAACATGATCTTAATATCCTAATGATTTTTGGCATAACATAAACATGTATAGTTTTGGCCCACGCAATGTATTTTTGGCTATTACTACAAATATACCTGTGCTGCTTATGACAAATATCATAATTTTTCCATTCAGGCACTTTAAAGTAACACAAGTTTTAGTTTCAAACTTAATAAATGTAATTCATAAAGTCAATTCAGTTGATGCCCTTGTCTTTGGAGGTGAAATGAACTTGAGACAAACGTCTCTTAACACAAAGCCCTTCTGTTGGTTTTGCTGCTGGTGTCTGCAGCCGTCAGTATGGTGACCCCCATTAACGACCTGCACGGATGGGACCCGGGCTCCATGGTGAAGGGCGAGAGACTGATGCGCTGCAAGCTGGCCAGTGTTCACCGTCTGCTGGATCTGTACGGCTGGACACAGCTGCCCAACACCTGCCTCACCGTAAGAAACAGCTGCCGAGACTCACTGCATTGCAAGCAGCGCCAGTTACATAATCAGATCACTTTTTTAAAGTAACTAGTAAAGTAACACATAAAACACAATGTAACACTTTTTTAATTTAGAAGGAAATATCTGAGTTACTTTTTCAAATAAGTAACTCAAGTTACTTTGTTTCTGATGTATTGAGTGACAGCTCTGGTGTTGCCATGGTGACAAAAATCAGGAGTAAGTGCAGAGCGTTGTGAGTGAACACGATCTTACTGTAGTTCTAGACTAAATATCGACATGATCTTACTGTAGTTCTAGACTAAATATCAACATGATCTTACTGTAGCTCTAGACTAAATATCAACATGATCTTACTGTAGTTCTAGACTAAATATCAACATGATCTTACTGTAGCTCTAGACTAAATATCAACACGATCGTTACTGTAGCTCTAGACTAAATATCAACATGATCTTACTGTAGTTCTAGACTAAATATCAACTCGATCTTTACTGTAGTTCTAGACTAAATATCGACATGATCTTACTGTAGTTATAGACTAAATATCAACACGATCTTACTGTAGTTCTAGACTAAATATCAACATGATCTTACTGTAGCTTTAGACTAAATATCATCATGATCTTACTGTAGTTCTAGACTAAATATCAACATGATCTTACTGTAGTTCTAGACTAAATTTTAACACGAACTTACTGTAGCTCTAGACTAAATATCAACATGATCTTACTGTAGTTCTAGACTAAATATGAACATGATCTTACTGTAGCTCTAGACTAAATATCATCATGATCTTACTGTAGCTCTAGACTAAATATCAACATGATCTTACTGTAGTTCTAGACTAAATATCAACATGATCTTACTGTAGTTCTAGACTAAATATCAACATGATCTTACTGTAGCTTTAGACTAAATATCATCATGATCTTACTGTAGTTCTAGACTAAATATCAACATGATCTTACTGTAGTTCTAGACTAAATATCAACACGATCTTACTGTAGCTCTAGACTAAATATCGACATGATCTTACTGTAGTTCTAGACTAAATATCGACACGATCTTACTGTAGCTCTAGACTAAATATCGACATGATCTTACTGTAGCTCTAGGACTAATATCGACACGATCTTACTGTAGCTCTAGACTAATATCGACATGATCTTACTGTAGTTCTAGACTAAAAATCAACATGATCTTACTGTAGCTCTAGACTAAATATCAACGTGATCTTACTGTAGCTCTAGACTAAATATCAACACGATCTTACTGTAGTTCTAGACTAAATATCAACACGATCTTACTGTAGTTCTAGACTAAATATCAACATGATCTTACTGTAGTTCAAGACTAAATATCAACACGATCTTACTGTAGTTCTAGACTAAATATCAACACGATCTTACTGTAGCTCTAGACTAAATATCAACACGATCTTACTGTAGTTCTAGACTAAATATCAACACGATCTTACTGTAGCTCTAGACTAAATATCAACATGATCTTACTGTAGTTCTAGACTAAATATCAACACGATCTTACTGTAGTTCTAGACTAAATATAAACATGATATTTTTTGTACCCTCAGATTACAGATCTTCAAATAGTTGTATCTCGGCCAAATATTGTCCTATCATAACAAACAATACATCAATGGAATGATTATTCAGCTTCCATGTGATGCATAAATCACAATGTTGAAAAATGTACCCTTATGACATGTTTTGTGCTCCAGCTTTTCACTGATGGCTGAATGAACCCTTGCTCTCAGGAGATTGTTCTTGTGAGATACTGAGAGTCGTTTTAGAGGAAAGCGTCTCTTTCTCTCTGCAGATGCGTGTTAGTAAAGAACAGGAACATTTCCTCGTGCTGCCCTTCTTTAGGCGACCGCTCCTCTTTCTAACACACACAAACCAAACCGGTTTCTCTC
>CM049797.1:36961575-36981575 GCA_027422405.1 Ptychobarbus kaznakovi
ACTGGATATTAAGGCCTAACGAGGGTAGCACCGGCTATTAATACACATCCCTGTGTGGTGTTCAGTGGAGCTTGTGGTTAAATGATGGTTTAGTAGGCAAAGAAATTGTGTGAGGTGACTTATTAACGTCACACAGACAGAGAGATGTAACGATATCAACTAGTGATCGACCGATATTGATTTTTTTTTATAACCGATACCGATTATTTGTATGTTTATGTACCCGATAACCGATATTCAGAACCAATATTTATTCACTGTTATAAAGTAAAGTTCATTCTTCACTTTCAGTCATCTTAACAACAACAACAACTGTTGAAAATTAACATTCTTTCATGTTCAATTTATTACAACAATAACAACATGTTATTAATAAAAAGCATCATCAGCAAAACTGATATTAACAATAAGCAAAATAATGTCTAATGTATTCAAATGGAGAAAATAAAGGACAGAAGTCATATCAACTTCATTTAAACTACAGTTTTAGGTTTAAAAGCTGTTTAATATAACTAAAGAGTGAAGAATAATTCACTGAATAATATTCTCTGGAATATTTGAAATAAGCTATAACAAACAAAACATCGTATTTTATTGCATTTCTTAACTGTTTTATCAGAATTATTAAAATGTTTTTGTCATTCTAAATTATGAACTGCTGACAGCGCGCGGTTTATCTATTTACACAGAACTATACTCAAACTGTGTGAAGTGAACAGTGTCCCACTGCTCCAGTGTGTGTGTGTGTGTGTGGTGTTCCACTGCTCCAGGTGTGTGTGTGTGTGTTAGTGTGTGTCCATTGCTCCAGGTGTGTGTGTGTGTGTGTGTGCACTGCTCCAAGTGTGTGTGTGTGTCCACTGCTCCAGGTTTGTGTTGTGTTGTGTGTGTGTGTGTGTGTGTGTGTGTGTGTGTGTGTGTGTGTTCGTGCGTGTGTGCTGTTGTGCGTGTGTGTGTGTGTGTGTGAGGTGGTGGTAGCGTGCGGGGTGGTGTGTGTGTGTGTGTGGTGTGTGTGTGTGTGTGTGTGTTGGATGTGGTGTGTGGTGGGGTGTGAGTGTGGGGGTGTGTGTGTGTGTCCACTGCTCCAGGTGTGTGTGCACTTGGATGGGTCAAACACAGAGAACACATTTCACTGCTGTTAATACTCTGTATAATTGTGTATGACAAAAAAAAATAATATATATATATCGGTCAACCGATATATCGGTCGATCTCTAATATCAACATTTCATAATATCACGATACGATATTTATTGCGCTGTTGAATATTTAGGATTCGCGATCGGGGCGCCTCTGACGTTCTTCCGAGCGGATTCAGTCACTCTTAACACACCTCACACGCAGGAAAAGCTGATAATATCGTCTTTATATCCACCAAGATAATCGGGACATTACCTAGGATTGCCAGAAGGGGAGAAATCGGCCCAAAATCAGCCCCGGTTATCTTCTATATGTACCCAAAAACTTAAAGTCACTTGTACCTGAACTTTAACGTGAACTCAACCCTCTGTTTGTTTCTGATACACTTGTGTTTTACGAAGCCAAAATAATTAGAATATAATAATAATAATGACAGTAACGTCTATATATTGTAAAACAGTTACTTTATTTGAAGGTGTCATTGTTACAATGTAATTATACATTTAAGTACTGAGTAATATTAATTAACTACATGTGCTTACTATATGATTATGATTGCTTGCATGTAATTATGCATAATGTATTGTTATTATAATAGTAAGTGCATGCAACGTGTAACAAGGACACCTTAAAATAAAATGTTACCCTCATTTTCTGTGAGTGTTCGTATCATATCTTTTATATCTTTTGCACAGCAGTTAAAAGAAAATATGGTGCAATTATTTATCTCCCTTCTGTTGTTCTTATAGCCTGTATTAATCAACAACTACTATTATGGATAGAACAATATATCTGTGATATATGTGTCCCTGGAGCACAAAAGCAGTCATAAGCAGCACAGGTATATTTGTAGAAATAGACAACAATACATTGTATGGGTCAAAATTATCCATTTTTCTTTTATGCCAAAAATTATGAGGATATTAAAATCATGTTCCATGAAGATATTTAGTAAATTTCCTATCAAAACTTAATAATAGGCATTGCTAAGAACTTCATTTAAACAACTTTAAAGATGATTTTCTCTATATAATTTTTTTTGGCACCCTCAGATTCCAGATTATCAAATATTGTCCTATCATAACAAACCATACGTCAATGGAAATATAATTTATTCAGCTTTCAGATAATGCATACATCTCAATTTAGAAAAATTGACACTTAAGACTGGTTTTGTGCTCCAGGGTCATGTTTTATGTGCACATTGCATGTTTACACTTCTACTAAGAACAGCAGTAGAACAGCGGGTTCGTATCTTGATCGTATTAAACTTAAGCACACCTTATAAAGATGCAGAATCACACATGCAAGTAACCTACATCCAGCCGCTGGTGTTAATGCATCATGCATGGAGCGCTGCATACACTCCTCACGTCTCATTAGACGGCTCTCCCGTCCGTTCACGCCGCTCAGGGAACGTGATTCAGTCGAGTGTGCATCCGATGACGGAGCTCGGGATGCTATTTATGTGTGTTTGTGAAACCCTTTATTATATGTAGGTCATCTTTCCCGTTCTCTGACGGATCGAGAGCGGTGTGTGTTCATCTCCTCCCCCTCTCCTCGTCTCCTGCATCCATTAATATATATATATATATATATATGACTCCTACCTCTGGCTTATATGCAGGCCGTATGTGGGCTAATGCACACCGCAGCATCCGTGGGTTCTTGTCCCGTTCCGGTGTGCGCTGGTGCCGTATTTAAAGCCTTTCTTGTATTCTCCGTGCACTTCTAATGTTGTGTGCTGGGAAGGTTGCTTTGGAAGTGTTATCAGTTAAGTAGTGTAACTTCATTAATGTATCTGAGTGCTTTTCTAAATTTCTAACGAAACTGTTAATCGTTATGAAACATGTAAAGCAGGCAGGGTTAACCTTACATTAGTACTCAACACTGATTACTGTCAGACTTGGATTAAGATTAAAATAATGTAACTTGGAGATTTTTCTGCAGATTTATAATCATAACAAGATATAGTTTTTTAAATCGAATCTTTGTAGAACTACGACTGGAAACACTGGCATAATAGCAATGCATTTGAAATATGCATATGCATAAATGCATAAACCTAAATGTGACTCTGGAGCACAAAAGAAGTCATAAGTAGCATGCAAAAATTGTAGCAATATTAAAAAATGCATTGTATGGGTCAAAATTATTGTTTTTCTTTTATGCCAAAAATCATTAGGATATTAAGATCATGTTCCAAGAAGATATTTTGTACATTTCCTACCGAAAATATATTAAAACTTAATTTTTGATTAGTAATATGCATTGCTCAGAATTTCATTTGAACAAATTACAGTTACATTTATTCTAGTTTACTTTACACTTTATTTTAAGGTGTCCTTGTTACAGTGTAATTATACATTTAAGAACTGAGTAATATTACATCGAGGATGAGAGGTTGATTTAGGGTTAATTGCATGTAATTATGCATAATTAATTGTTATTACAATAGTAAGTGCATGTAACATGCAACAAGCACACCTTAAAATTAGTGCGGTCAAATGATTAATCGCATCCAAAATAAAAGTTTTGTTTGTATATTATATGAGTGTGTGCTGTGTATATTTATTATGTATATATAAATACACACACATGCATGTGTATGAATGAATTATGCATTTATATAGCGCTTTATTGTATATTGTTTTACACCCAAAGCGCTTTACAATCATGTGGGTGGGTGGGGGGGGGTCTCTCCTCAACCACCACTAATATATTTAATATAAAAAAATATATATAGATGTTTGTGTTAAATATATTTATTTACACTATAAATTATATAAATATAGACATGTAAATATTTTCAAAATATATGCATGCATGAAACGGCCTTGAAGCTGGCACTGCATTAAAAAGTAAATAATTGTGTGTGTGTGTGTGTGTGTGTGTGTGTGTGTGTGTGTGTGTGTGTGTGTGTGTGTGTGTGTGTGTGTGTGTGTGTGTGTGTGTGTGTGTGTGTGTGTGTGTGTGTGTGTGTGTGTGTGTGAGTGTGTGTGTGTGTGTGTGTGTGTGTGTGGTGTGTGTGTGTGTGTGTGTGTGGTTGTGTGTGTGTGTGTGTGTGTGTGTGTGTGTGTGTGTGTGTGGGTCTGGTGTTTATGTGGTTTTATGAGGACACAAATTTGTATAATGACATGGGTATGACATAGTATTACAAGGAGAAGGTGATTTATGAGGACATATTTTCAGTGTCCCCATAATTTAAAAACGCTTATAAATCATACAGAGTGAGATTTTTTGAGGGAAAATAGAAATGCAACCGTCTCCTGTGAGGCTAAGTTAGGTGTAGGGTAGTGTAAGGGCAATAGCACATACAGCTTGTACAGTATAAAAACCATTACGCCTATGGAAAGTCCCCGTAAACCATAAAAACCAACTGTGTGTGTGTGTGTGTGTATGTTGTATTTATATATATATTATATATATACATAATACATTTGAATCTTATTTTCTAATATTTCTGTTATATGTAACTAGTTGCTCCTCAACGACTTAATTGTAGCAAAAAAAAAAATATTATTACAACTTTTTAAAAGGAGCATTCACACAATTTGTCTACCATGTATTCATTTTTAACAGTAAACCAAAAAGTTTTGGCCAAAAAAAAGGGTTTAATTTTAATTTGATTAAAAATAAATAAATGTTGCATGCCTTCATTTGATTATCAAAAAATAAATAAAACAAGAATTTCTGGAAGAAAAAAATAAATACTTGGCCCTATTGCTAAAAATGTTGAAATTGAGAGTTTTGGACTTATGTTTTTCACTGAAATAAATGTTTTTGTTATTAAAGTACCGAAAAAAAACCACACACACCGTGAACACACACAGCAGTGAACACACACACAGTGAACACACACCTGGAGCAGTGCACACACACACACACACACCCGGAGCAGTGCACACACACAGCAGTGAACACACACCCGGAGCAGTGCACACACACAGCAGTGAACACACACCCGGAGCAGTGAACACACACCTGGAGCAGTGCACACACACACACAGCAGTGAACACACACCCGGAGCAGTGCACACACACAGCAGTGAACACATAGCAGTGAACACACACCCGGAGCAGTGAACACACACACCGTGAACACACACCCGGAGCAGTACACACACAGCAGTGAACACACACACACACACAGAGCAGTACACACACACACAGCAGTGAACACACACCGTGAACACACACCCGGAGCAGTCCGCACACACACCGTGAACACACACCCGGAGCAGTGCACACACACACACTGTGAACACACACCCGGAGCAGTGCACGCACACACACTGTGAACACACACCCGGAGCAGTGAACACACACACACCGTGAACACACACCCGGAGCAGTGAACACACACACACCGTGAACACACACCCGGAGCAGTGCACACACACACAGCAGTGAACACACACCCGGAGCAGTGAACACACACCGTGAACACACACCCGGAGCAGTACGCACACACACACTGTGAACACACACCCGGAGCAGTGAACACACACACACCGTGAACACACACCCGGAGCAGTTGGGGGTCCGGTGCCCTGCTCAAGGGCCCCTCCATGGTGGTATTGGTGCAGCAGGACTCTAGCTGTGTTGCAGGAGAGCGCTCTGCTCTTGTGTGTAGGAACAGGTGGTCTGGCGAGTACACAGAGATGTGAGCTGTCATGTCCCCGGCCTCCGCCTCCGAGCGAGATGATCCACGGATCTGTTTGTGTGGGCGCGCTAATGTTAGGAGGCTTGTTTATACGTTCATCAGCCGGTCTCAAAATATTCAAAGCAATAATAGACCTTAGACGGGTTATTTCAGAACTTATACTTTCATTTGACTGCTGAGCTTTCTGTCACAGTTTCCACAAAAATCAAAGCAGCCAGATTCTGTCGCGGGCTCCGCATTTATACTGCCTCGAGCTCGTCATATTTGCATGCTTCGAGACAATTGGCCAGTCATTTGGACTGTTGCTATGTGGTTGTTATATCTAATATTTAGATTTTTTGTTAACCCTCAGATTCCAGATTTTCAAAAATTCAACAGTAAATGTACACATTTTCATCATAAAACATCCTCCCATTGGTTATTGCTGTTGGTTAGTATTAATGTGCACTGAATATGATTTTTCAGCGCAAGCTTAAAGGCAGCGAAAGCAAGACATTGGACTCTTTTTCTTGTTTTGCCTCGTCTTTTCTCCTCCTCTGCTCTGCTTCTCTTTCACTTCTCTGTTGATCTAGAATTGGCCTCCGTCGTTCTCCACCCCCACCGACGGCTTGTGTTTCTGGTAACTGTTGCTAAGCGGGGCCAAGGGCCTCTGTGTGTTTGGCGAACGTAGCGAGAGAGAGACACACAGAGAGGACGAGGGACATTTGCTATCAGCAATTAGCATTTTGGCAGCTCCTGCATTCACTAAACAAGCCCACAGGCCCGTAAAACCCCCCACACACACACACACACACACACAATAACACACACACACATACTCACACAAGCACACACACACACACACACACACACACACCACACACACAATAACTCACAACACACACCAGACACACACAAGCACACACACAGACACACACACACAAATACATACACACACTCTCACACGCTCACACACGCTCACACACACACAGCACGCACACACAACCACACACACACACACACAACCACACACACGCACACACACCACACACACGCACACACACACACACACACACACACACACACACACACACACACACACACAGGTATGTCTACACACACAGATCTACAGGACAGTAGGTGTGGTGTGGGTAAGTAGCTTGTTGGTGGATGGAGGGTTTAAATTTGATTGGAATCAGTTAAAAATTTAAGTTTATGTGGTGGTTTTTTGTGACATAATTGTTGGTTATAGATTTGGGATCGTTTTTTATTGGTTCTATGGTAAATAAATAAATTATTGTTGTTTTGTATAAAAAGCGTCTGTTTTATGAATAAATGTAAATGCATTGGATTTGTATGAATGGTTGGTTATGAGGTTTAATATTTTTAAATTTTTGGTGGGTGAACTATTATTCTAATAACTTATGTTATGGCATGAATGCATCGCCAAGAATTGATTATGGGGGAAGTGCCAAGATTGCTTAAAGTTTATGGAGTGTGCTTTGAAGATGAATAAATTTTGTGTTGGGTAACATTTAAAAAGTTGTGATAAAAGGGTCTGTTTATTACATGAGGTACATAAGAGGATGGAGATAATAGTATTGTTTGTGGGTATACTTTATGTCACAGTTTACACACGTGCAGAATGCATGGCATTTGCCTTCATTGGAATCAGTAAACGTTTCTTTAATAAGTAGTTGTGTGTGTGAGCGTACGCGGTCGTAATGTGGGGTTATAGATCTCAAATCATAGTCACTTTTGGAAAAGGTATATTAAAAAGAAATTTCTGGTGTTTTGGGGAGTTTTGTAGTTAATATTTTTGTCTTGTCTTGTGGAGGTGTGTAACATCTGTTTTGTGAAATAGCTTATTCAGGACAGTACTAAATAAAAAATAACAGGCATTTTCATTTATGTAAGGGGTGTGTAAACTTATGAGCACAAGTGTAACCTTCGTGGAATTAGCTCTTATCTCTAAGCCTGCAGGGTTAAAGCTCATTACATCCTCACTGGTTAGATTTAGATTAAACTTCTGTAATTAAAAGCTACATGAGCTACATGAATGTGACCCAAATGGCTCGTCTCAGTTATTTTGGAGTCCACTAGCGGTCAGATAACGCTCCCAGATGAGTATTATTGAGTAAGGTCAGTCCGTTAATATGTGATCTAGAGATAAACCTCTCTAAATTTCGAAGGTGAAAGATCTCGTTAGTGAACCAGGCTTAATATCTCCGTCACCAGCGCTGTATGCTTTGGGTAACTCAGCCGAATGCATTAACCCTTGTGCAACCTTTGGACATTTTGTGTCCTTATCAGTTTAGTTTTTTTATCATTTTGCCTGTGTTATTGCTCAGTTTTTTTTACATAGACATTTTAGAAAACAGACATTTTAGTCCATTATAGACCTATGTGTAACTTTTTGTTATTGGCGCACAAGGGTTGAATAATGCATGCTGTCAGGCTCAGCCTTGAGCAAAACCAGGCTGTCTGGACTTTGACTTTTAAACTCCTAACAATGCATTCAGCTCTTATATTCGTGCTCAGCAAAGTGCGTCTCGGTCCGCGTGCAACTCGTGCGAAGCTCTGAGGTCACAGCAACTGATCTGCTATTCGTCTCTGAAGAGCGGCTTTCGTCTGCTGTTGAGAGGAATATCCAGACAAAGAAGGAAAGCGAGGCTCGTCGTGTCACTGCTTTTGTTTCAAAATGGAGTCCAGGGCTGATATTCATAAAGCAACTGGAGTGGGGGTGCATTTGTGATGCAGAGTTGAGTAAATGTGCTGCATGTCTGATGTGAGACCAGCACAGCTGTGTAGTAATGATTCATTTGGTCGTGACCCTCTTTGGCTCAAAAAATATATATAACAAAGCTGCTGTGGGCGATGCAAGTTTAGATCAGACTCTTTCCCGATCCCATTCCCACTCTTTTTCTTTTACTTGGATTAATTATTATTTTTTAATTGCTATGAATGTTTTTATCATTAGTCATTGCATCAACGCCTCTTTATGATGTCGTAAATGAGCTGAACGAAATGTTTTGTTGAAATATTGTTCTCTACATGTATGGAGATACTTATGGAAGCACGTTTCTGACACTGAATATAAAAAATATCAAAAAAGTTTCACGAAGAGAAAAAAAGTCAGAGTTGCGAGTTTATATCTCACAATTCTGCGAAAAATCTAAATTATGAGAAAAAAAGTCAGAATTGTGGAAAAAAAAGTCTGATTTGCGAAAAAAAATGTCAGATTTGTGTGTTTATATCTCACAATTCTGAGAAAGAGAAGTAAAAATTGACAAAGTCAGATTTGCAAGAAAAAAGCACACACACACTCACTCACAAACAAACATAAACCCACACACCCACACAAACAAACACAATAAATCACACACACACAATAAATCTCACACACACACACCACACACAACACACACACACACACATACACACACACATACACAATGGCTGTCATGTGAAATATCACACACCAGTATCGTGTGAAATAGTGACCTCGGTGTCACACATGGCACCTTCACCTCGCACCAGTTATGGGCCACATGTCACACACTCATGCACACACACGCACGCACACACACACATACACACACACACACACACACACACACACACACACACACACACACACACACACACACACACACACACACACACACACAGCGTCTCAAACAGAAGCACAGCTCGGTTTGCCTGCGAGGCGCTGTGTTTGTTCTCCAGATGGACTTGGCATGCTCTGTTTGTAACCTGAGCTCCGCACATGCCTCGCTGTGTACAGCTCTCCAGTGGGGCTAAGACAATTACATAGAGGTCAGAGGTCAAAGGCCAGCAGAGGACGGTGATTAACGCTTAAAGTCTTATGACTCGAAGAGGGTGACCTGTTTAAAGGATTACGGTAGAGCAGATGCACGCTGTCCTACAGACCAGGGGTGGTCTTTATTTGTAGAGACGCATGGCATGTTGTGGATTAACCTTTTCTGTTCACACTGCTGTAAGGCTCAGTACCATTGTTTCAGTGTTTTTAAAAGAAGTCTCTTTGCTCAGCAAGGCTGCGTTTATTTGATTAAAAATGCAGCAAAAACAGGAATATTAATACTAATTCAAATGTCTTCTATTTTAACCCTTGTGCATTAATTAAAAAAGTTACACATAGGTCCATTTGATTATATTATTAGATTCCAATAATCTGGTCCACGGCAGATTATTGCTGAAGTAAAAAGTTTAAAAAGTGAAACCCCCCAAAAAAGTTATGAAAATTATTTATGGACTATATTTTATATTAAATATATATTTTATGAAACATGTTAAACCTGCTAGAAATCCAAAGCCATAAACAAGTTGTGTTCCCAATTTGAAGTTGATATCTCAAAAAATTAGTTTTCAGTAAGATATTGTTTGGGCGCAGAACCATATTTTCTCCATTAAATGCCAGAAATAATGGCACCATCAATTTTAAAGCCTTGCCAACAGAATGAAAGCCATTTAACAAAAAAATCATAATTTTACAGTGTGATTAAAAATAGCAGTTTCAATGAAGACATTTTTGTCCAAAAGGTGCTGAGAGGAACTATTTTGTGTATCTAGTGCAATGAAATTGAAATTCTAATACAAATGCACACCTGTGCCAAAATATATGCAGTTATCACAAACACAGGCAAAATGATCAAAAAAACTAAACTGAAAAGGACAAAAATGTCCAAAAGGTCGCACAAGGGTTAATATATTTTTAAATGTAATTCGTTCCTGTAATGGTACAGTCTTCAGTGTCGCTTGATAATTCAGAAATCATTTGGAGCACATTAATATTTATTATTATTATCAATGTTGAAAACATTTGTGCCGCTCCATGTTTTTTTTTTGTGGAAACCGTAATATATTTTACCCATAAATACCCATAAGTAAAAAGGATTTTAGGATGAGTTTTTCTTCATCAGATTTGGAGAAATGTAGCATTGCATCAGTTGCTCTGCAGTGAATGGGTGCCGTCAGAATGAGAGTCCAAACAGCTGATAAAAACATCACCATCCAGTCCATCAGTTAACATCTGGAGAACACAAAAGATGTGTGTTTGTAAGAAACAAATACATCATTAAGAGTCCTCTATCTGTAATAGTGCTTACTCCAGGTGAAAAGCTGTCCGTCTGAATCAGGAGAGAAATATGCACAGTTCTGAATAAATACGAAGGTGGATTTTGATGTGAATTTTCATTATTATGGATCATGTAGTGAGTATTTTGGCCTGAAGCAACAGTTTAAAGTTAAAACACTGATGATTAATGGATTTGTTTTCTTACAAACACGCCGATTTTCACTTGTGGAGTCGTTAAGAGTGGTGTGGATTGTGATGTTTTTATCAGCTCTTTGGATTTTCATTCTGACGGCACCCATTCAACTCCATTGGTGAGCAAGTGACACATTTCTACAAATCTGATGAAGAAACAAATCTCAGGACAACACACACACACACACACAGTCTCTCACACACACACACACACAGTCTCTCACACACACACACACACACCCAACACACACACACACACACACACACACACACACACCAAAATGCCTGGAACTTACTACCTGTTAGGTTTATTGTTTATTCCTAACTGTTTGGTACCATTTAACTTTTTTGAAACATAATGTTTATCTTTTCTTTGTTTTTTATAAATTATAATTTTGTCTTTTCCTTACAGCATGATCAGATTCGTCTGTAAACATATTTTGGCATCTTTGTAAAATCTCACCCAACACAAATATTTTTTTAAACAATTCTACAGTTTTAACTTGTGATAAAATCTAAAGTTTGAGAGGTTAAGTTTGTTACATCAATAGTTTATAGAGTTCAGCCTATATGATATAGTGGCTATTGAGATATATATATATATAAAACATTTTAACCATCATATGTCACCAAAGTCAACAAAATGTCTGAACTTACTGGAATGTCTGAAAATAATCTTTAATATATAATAATAAAATAATAAAATGTCTGAAAATAATATTTTTTACCTGAAGTAAAATAAATATTAAATATAAAAATATAGTACTTTTAAACATAAATGAAAAATAAAAATACATGACATCATTTTACATGACATTGTTTTTTTTTTTTTTTTAGAACTTCAAGCCCAAATGTGTCCATGAAGGCCAAATTAAGGGCTGCAATACGAAGTATGCTTATGGGTTAATTGACATGTTTTAATTGGCATTTCTAATTATTAAAAACATTAGCTTGTAGCTAGTTTGTGCTTGCTTTCCCCCCTTGCAATTATAAAGCGCTTGTTTAAAGCTTCAAGAATGACACACAAGGACAGTAAAAGTATAATAAACCTACTCGATGTGACTCGTGCACTATATTCTTACTCCGCCTCTGTGTGAGGAACGAACTGAAATGTGTTAACGTCACAGACCGTAGTTGCACTCTTCATATCTCTATGATTCATGCTGCTGCTTATTGGAAGCGTTGCGTTGTTTTCTGACTCGCTCTCTTTCTTCTTTTCCTCTCGTCTTGTACCCAGGAGGGCAAATTTACGGCAGTATTTGGAGCGCTTAAAGTCCCTCGTGCCCTTAGGACCAGACTCAAACCGGCACACTACCCTCAGCCTCCTAATGAGGGCCAAGGAACACATCAAGGTATGTGCCAGCGTCCCATGGGGGGGGGGATATTTGGGCACCATCCCAGTTGCTCAAAAAAAAAAAACTTTAGTTCCATAGGCTATTAGTATTACAATTAACATATGCATGCATAAAAATAGATATATGATGTATATATAGGCCTATATTTTTTGTGTGGTTATAAAAACAGGCCTAAGCCAACAACAGCCTTAAAATGCATTATATAAAAACAATGAGGCAATAATGATTGCTTAATAATTATACGGTTTCATAGAAAGTTAAAATACATAATGTAAAACAAAATATTACATTGTTACAAATGCCTGTAAAGAGAGCCAAAGGCCTGGTAATACACTTAACAGAACAATTAATCCATTAATATTGACTTAATCTTACATTTCTGGCCACCTTTTTGCGATAGAAATGCTACAGTCTCTATCTCCAAAACATGTGGACATCACAACCCTTACAAAAATAAACAACGCAACTCACACTCACTTAACGTTACTCACTCTCTGGTTTTGTGCTCCACAGTCACATTTAGTCATTTAGCAGACGCTTTTCTCCAAATGAAGACAATAGAAGCAATCAAAACCAACAAAAGTGCAACAACATACAAGTCTTGGTTAGACACGTAGCAAGTGTTTTTATTTATTTCTTATTTTTTAAGAAAACAAGTAGATATAATATAGAAAAAATTAATCATACAGTACTGTTCAGATGATTTGCGTCGTTATGATGTTTTTCTAAAAGAAGTCTCTTATACTCAAGGCTGCATGTATTTGATCCAAACATAGAGTTTGAAGCCGTGTGTGTCTTGCAGAGGTTGGAGGATAGTGAGAGAAAGGCCCAGCACGCTATAGACCAGCTGCAGAGAGAACGGAGACACCTGCGCAGACGTCTGGAGCAGCTCGGTGTGGAGCGCACACGCATGGACAGCATGGGCTCCACCATCTCTTCTGACAAATCTGACTCCGACCAAGGTACATCTGTCTTATATTACATTCAGTTTAGTTTTATTGATTTATATAGTAGGGGTGCGATTGATACATTTGTGGATCGATTCTGAGATCTTCCATCGTGATTCTCTCTGGAATCGAGTCTGAGCTTAGATTTTAACAGCAGGTGGCGCTCTAATCTAGTTTTTAGCTGCACACTCAAATGCTGATGAAGAAGAGCGCTTGTGCGTTCAGCTGAGTCGTGTACGTTAGTTTCACCTCGGCTCAGAATGCTTTTATGACACGAGATTAATGTACACGCAGCCCACTGTGAACACAAATTTTTCTAATTTTATGCATGAATATTTTAGGTTCAAGTGTGTGTAAGGATTTGGAAACAAGCAGAGTACGGCTGTTCCTGAAGCATGCAGCACCACCTGCTGTTCAAAACTTAACTCCGAATCGATGCTGAATCATTTCTCGATTTGTGATGCATCCAGCCCTACTATATAGCACATTCAAAGGGATAGTTCACTCAAAAATGAAAATTCTGTCATAAATATTTCACCCTCATGTCGTTCCAAACCCGTCAGACCTTGGGAACACGAATTAAGATGTTTTTGATGAATTCCGAGAGCTCTCTGATTGCTCTTCCATAGACAGCAACACGATCAAGGCTCAGAAAAGTAGCAAGGACATCGTTAAAATAATCCATGTGACATCAGGGCTTCAAACGTAATTTTAAGATGCTACGAGAAAACATTTACGACATTATTCAACAATTCATCTCCTCTGTGTCACCCTATAGCGCCTTTTTGGAGAGTATCACATACGTAAACAGTTTGGACTGGTAAACATATATAATCCCAGAGTAGCCTATTCATTTGATTTGTGAATCTCTAGTTTGGACCCAAGTGTGAAAACAGCCTTTGAAAGACCGTAAGATTCATTTTCAGAGGATTCAACATCGCGTGAGAGCTCACATGACATTCCCAGGCTGAATTATAGCCACGCAAAACCGTTCTAAAGAATAGAAAACATAAGTAGCATCATTAATACATTAAACATTAGATATAAATCTGTCATTTAAAGCATTTGGACATTTCTCCTTTGTGGTAGTTATCCAGTATAACAGATGCATACAAAGTAAAAGTAACTAATGAATGTAACAATACAGAATATAAATGTTAACACTTTATTTTAAGATGCTCTTGTTACATGAGCTCACTATTATAACAATACATTATGCATAATTACATGCAAGTAATCCTAACCCTAAGCGCATGCATTTAATTAATATCAATCAGTACTTAAATGTATAATTAAGGACAGCTTAAAATAAAGTGTAACCAAATGTTCTGAAAATAAAAGAGATGAGTTGGAGTGCAATCGGTAGGAAATTCACAGCTAAACAATTGTGTTTTAATACCAAAACACATAATACTGATGGGTAAAGTGACTGAAAGTCAAACAAATGTGGATGATGTGAATATAAAGCAAGAGAGCAAACACTGGAACTGAACTATTTACTTTTGCAACACATCGAAACCTGTACAGCTCATTTAAAACACATTAAACAGAAACAATGTAGTCCTTTAGTGTAATAATCGCACACAACACTTGTGTCACGTTGACATACGTGCATTATTTGGTCAAATATGTAAGAATTATTTGTGAGGCTTCTAGAGCTCTTAAAAAAATACCCAGAAGCCTTTGCTTCTAAAAGGTTCTAATGCTTCTACCTGGAACCAGAAATGCACAAGATTCAGGTTCGCTTGCAGACACACGGTGGAGGTTTGATGATCACGTGCTTTTTCCCAGGAACGAGACGAATGATTGTCTCGAGGAGTTGTGGCCTGTCCTACAAACAGATGGCACGCAGACAGACTGCAGCATGATGAATGCTTTAACAGCTAAATTGGAATGTTGCCATGGAGATAATGGGCCAGAATGACTAAATGTAGCACTCTTCGAAATGCACGTGAACATGCTGTAGCCTTAATATAACAGTTGATCGGAAACAAGTTGTTACAATTTTAAATTCCGTGCATGTGGATACATTAAAGAAACAAATGCAGCATGTGCATGTAGTATTTAACAAAAGACAAGAATTATCCAGGAATGTTTGGTAGATGATGCGTCTGAGAATAAAAACACCTCGCTGTCTTTATTAACAAAGCTGACTCGAAGTGTGCACGGCTTCATTGATTAGAACGTGATCGATCTTGTTTGCAGTGTAGACACAACGTCACGAAGTCAAACCTGTGGTTTAAGTGGTTTGCAAATGTCTATATAGTAACAATTATTGCCATAATCGATCGACTTATTGATTATTTCTTGGATTAAACGAACAAAAAGCCTCTTAAAATGTTCTGTATTTTATGAAAAACAACTTCGACCAAAATCTTGCTAAATTATAAAAATGTAATCAAATCTTTAAAAATTAAATGTAACATTTTACAAAAATTTAAGTGTAAATTTATATACACATGTGTATATATACATGTGTGTGCGTGTGTGTGAGCAAGTGCGTGTGAGTGTGTGTGTGTGTGTGTGTGTGTGTGTGCTGTGTGCGTGTTGCGTGTGTCGTGTGCGTGTGCGTGTGCGAGTGGTGTGCGAGTGTGTGTGAGCGAGTGCGTGTGCTGTGTGTGAGCGAGTGTGTGTGCGTGTGTGTGAGCGAGTGCGAGCTGGTATTTATCACGTCCTGGGGACCAATGTCCCCACAAGGATAGTAATACCAGTAAATCTTTATCTTGTGGGGACATTTTTTTGGTCCCCATGAGGAAACAAGCTTAGAAATCATGCAGCATAAAGTTTTTTTGAAAATTCTAAAAATGCAGAATGTCTTCCTGTGAGGGCTAAGTTTAGGTGTAGGGTAGGTGTAGGGCAATAGCACATACAGATTGTACAGTATAAAAACCATTACGCCTATGGAATGTCCCCATAAAACATGGAAACCCAACACGTGCGTGTGAGCAAGTGTGTGTGCGTGTGTGTGAGCAAGCGTGTGTGAGCGAGTGTGTGTGCGTGTGAGCGAGCGCGTGTGAGCGAGCGCGTGTGAACGAGTGTGTGTGCGTGAGCGCGTGTGAGCGAGCGCGCGTGTTAGCGTGTGTGTGTGTGTGGTGTGTGCGAGTGCGACGTGTGAGCGAGTGTGTGTGTGTGTGTGTGTGCGAGTGCGAGTGCGTGTGTGCGTGTGTGTGAGCGAGTGTGTGTGTGTGTGTGTGTGTGTGTGTGTGTGTGTGTGTGTGTGTGTGTGTGTCGCGCGTGTGCGAGCGTGTGTGCGAGTGTGTGTGCGTGTGTGTGTGTGTGTGCGAGTGTGTGCGAGTGTGTGTGTGCGCGTGTTGTGCGAGTGTGAGTGAGCGAGTGTGTGTGTGAGTGTGAGCGAGTGTGTGTGTGTGTGTGCGTGTGTGTGTGCGAGCGCGTGTGAGCGAGTGTGTGCATGTGCGAGTGTGTGAGCGAGTGTGTGCATGTGTGTGTGCATGTGTGTGTGCGCGCGCGAGTGTGCGCGCGCGTGTGTGTGTGTGCGCGTGTGTGTGCGCGTGTGTTTCTTTGCATAATATATGTATCTGTGCTGTGTAAATTGATTATGTATATATAGATAAACACACATGTATGTATATATGTAAGAAAAATATTATGTTTTTATATAGTAAATATATTTTTATATATTATATAATTTATATGAATACAAATATATATATATATATATATATATATATATATATTAATATATATATATATATATATATATATATATATATATATATGCTGTATGTGTGTGTATGTGTATGTATTTGTATTTACATAATAAATATACACAGCACACATGCATATATTATATTTTGGATGGGATTAATCGTTTGACTCACTCTTATGAGATCAAAATAGGAGACATATAAGCTAATACAAATATTTTTTTAAATACCTTAAAGTAACTACAAATGAGCATGTAAAACAAATATCTTCCATGTGAATTTTTCCCCCTTGCTCGTTTGCATCTGTGATATTAGTTCTGTAAATGAACAGATGTAATCATCGTTTTTGTACATTAATGTCATCAGATGAATATCCTCCAGACAGCCCTAACTCTTTCTCCTGCTGTTTGCTTCTCAGAAGAGCTGGACGTAGACGTGGAAGGAACAGACTATCTTCTGGGAGACCTGGAGTGGAGCATGAGCAGCGTGAGCGACTCGGACGAGCGGGGAAGTTTACGCAGCAGCTGCAGCGATGAAGGCTACTCCAGCGCCAGCCTCCTCCGACTCGCTAACTCTCAGGACAAGAGCCCTGCGCTGGCCTGCAGTCTATAAGAGCACAGCTCCTCCTCTCATACTGATGATGACCCAGAAGATCCAGAGGAGTATGGGATGACCTCACTGACCTCACCGCCTTCGTCCAATCAGATCATCTCTCATCACAGCCAGATGAAGAATGTGCACCGCATCACACACACTGCCTCGGTGTCTCAGAACCGTCCGGACGCTGGGCCGGGTCACCTGACCTGTAGCACAACGTTTCTTCTGCACACCTGCATTTATTTGAGCTGAAGTGCAGCAAATGCAGTCAAATATTTGTACTATTTAAAATAACTGATTTCTATTTGAGTGTGGATTAAAACATAATTTATTTCTATGATCAAAGCTGAATTTTCAGTGTCACGTGATCCTTCAGAAATCATAATAATATGCTGAAAAAAAAATTGTATTATTATAATTATGTTGAAAACAGCTGAGTGGGATTTTTACAGGTTTTTTGATGAATAGAATAGCATTTACCCAAAATATAAATCTTTTGTAACATTATAAATGTCTTTTATAATCACTTTTAATCCATTTAAAGCATCCTTGCTAAATAAAAGTATTATTGTATATCATTTCTTATATATTTTTAGTGGTATAGTGTATATAATGTTACCAAAACTTTTATTTCGGATAAATGTTGATCTTTGGATCTTAATATACATCAAAGAATCCTGAAATAAAATGCAATAATAATTCAAAAAGTGTCTTGAGCAGCAAATCAGAATATTATTATGATTTCTGAAGATCACGTGACACTGAAGACTGATGCTGAAAATACAGCTTTGATCACAGAAATAAATTACATTTTAACACGTATTAAAATAAAAATTGGTATTTTAAATAGTAAAAATATTTCAGAATTTTACTGCTTTTTCTGGACTTCAGATCGAATAAATGCAGGCTCGGTGAGCAGAAGACACTTCTTTACTGTTCAAATCGTTTGACTGCTATTGTAGATGACGGAGACGTCTGTAGGAGTGGCTTTTTTACCCTCGTCCCGCGTTATAGCCCAAAGTGAAAGGGCTACTTCTACCACGCAGGTCAAAGATGTGCTGTGCTCTCGTTTCGTCTCCTAAACCGTCTCTCGAAGCGATTGCAGCTGCTTTAGTGGTGTGTAAAGAAATACAAAACCTATCTACGCGATGTAGTTATTTCCTTTTTTCTCGTTAATGCTCATGCTGTGTGAAATCATCAGGGCGGCAGCACTACACCCCTCGGCTGGACTCACAGGTGCGAGAGAACATCTCCTGGGTGAAGAGACGAAGCGTTTGCTGCATGGGGTTCTGGGAAGGGTTGTGTTTGTCAGACAGGGTGGATCTCAGGTATCTCTTCCTCTCTCTCTAAGGACAGTGGCGTTTTTTGGTGTGTGAGATGCATTATTTGTTTGCCGTCTTTTCTCTCGACTGTTCGGCGCTTCTAGAAGCACATTCCACGGCGGAGCAGAGGTTTGCGTCAATGCATGGACGAAGTTTCAGATTACCTGCTGTGTGTGTGTGTGTGTGTGTGTGTGTGTGTGTGTGTGTGTGTGTGTGTGTGTGTGTGTGTGTGTGTGTGTGTGTGTGTGTGTGTGTGCGCGCGCGCGCGCGCGCGTGCGTGCGTGCGTGCGCCTGTGAGAGTGTGTGAGTTGCGTGCGTGCGTGTGTGTGTGTGTGTGTGGCTGCAGCACAGCTATTTTAACTAAATGTAGTCATGATATGTAAATAGTCCACAGAAAAATAGATATCTACATTATATCTACGTATATGAATAAAGTATTTATATTTGATCACATCGTATATTTCAGACTATATATATATATGAGAATATATTTAAGTAGTGCTTGCCTTCGTAGCGTCAGTTCTCGTTATCGTTAGTTTCAATGTGGAGTTGATTTGCACTATAGCCTATCTGACGCAAAAACAAAAAAAAATCATATATTTTTTCCAGAACAAAAATACACAAAAAAAGCATAAAATGTTAAATAACTGCATTAAAAAAAAAATGTATTTGTGGGTAATCAGCGGTAGGCTGTTATTATTATTACGGTGCCTGATGGGATTGAAGCGTGTTAATGTACACTAATGAGTGAAGAGTCTCTGAATGTACTGAAATGTCATTTTTTTAGATCGTTAGATGCACCAAAAACAAATCAGATTGTGTTGTAACATATGGAATGCTGCTGTTGGCTGGTTTTGAACATTTATAACAATAATTAAAATAAGTTTAGATTTTGTGTGAGTTGTAGCTGTATGAGAGCATTCGAGCACGGTGTATTTTGAACAGGGGGAGGGGGGGCTGTACTGTACATATAGATATAGATAATATATATATATATATGTTTGTGACGTCACTGTCCACAGACAGAGAGAAAGAGCTCTTC
>CM049797.1:36986575-37016575 GCA_027422405.1 Ptychobarbus kaznakovi
ATGATTTCATGATTCTATAACTCCCTCCAGTGGATGATTTATAGAAATACTGACAGTAGAGATGCTGCAAAGTCTGTCTATCTATCTATTATTTCTATTTTTTGTTTTTATTTAATTAGTTTTATAAATCCATATTAATAACTGGTGCTTAATATATAACGTTAATGGCACTAAAATAGATTTTATTGAATAGATTTTAACTAAATTATCTAAATATAATATTTACAATATTGCAAAATATATAAAATATATTAATTCAATTCAATATTATCTGAATAGCGCTTCAGTAAAGCAGCTTTACAGGAAATTACGTTTCTACAATAGATTTATATATTTCAGAAACTTCATATATTTAAATTATGGCAAAATTTGGTAAATCTGTATATTGTCTGATGGGTTGTTCTCTGGTGTTCGGTCATCTCGGATCATTGAAGGGTTGGATCCAGACTGAAGCTTGTGTAATTATGGGATGTTAATCAGAAACAGAGAAACAAATAGAGACATAATTAGCGTCGCTGTTGTTCCATCCGAGCAAAAATTATCAGTTCAACCCAAGCTAAAGCATAATAATGTGTGTTTGATCAGATATACCTGCAGTACTAGATTATGGGATGCATTATATGAATCATATTCAGTTTGACGCCCTACAGGAGAAATCCCTTAGACACCAGTTTCTTGTCACATTCTAATTGGTTGTCATAATAACGACACTAATTTGTGCAGATTCAGCGCATTGTGAGTTCCACAAATCTGAATGCATTATATGTAAATTAACTTAAGATAAATATTTTGCACAATTTATTATCTGTAATATCATTGTGTTGCCACTAGATGCCTGTATAGCCCTATATAACAATCCCTATAGCTAAGACATTGCACATAAATCACACATCAATTAATTTAATTAGATTTGGATACATGTTTAGATACTATCAATGGCTAATTAGTGTCTTTCAATACAGCTCCTTAATCCTTTACTGCTATGGCAAGCCCTTTGACTTTTATTCATTCTCAGGATATTAATTATTGATATCAACAATTCAGTTTTCACTAGTTAAAATGCTAATTCTTGATATCAAGAATTAAATTGTGTATATGTGTAATTGTATTTTCACTAGTTAAATGTCACCATAGACTGCCATTCAAAATCAATTATTAATATCAACAATTTAATTTTCGCTAGTTACGATGTTCATTTCTGATATCGGAAAATTTATTTCTGATATCAACAATTTAAATGTTATCAAGAATAGACATTTTTACTAATATCAAAAATTGCCATTGCTACTATATAAATCTAATTCCTGATATCAAGAATTAACATGTTAACTAGTAAAAACTGAACTGTTGATTTCAATAATTAATATCCTGAGAATTAATAAAAGTCAAAACGGCTTGCCATATTGCTCCTCATTAAATAACGTGCCGCTCTGCTGTCTGTGTGTATGACGCTGCTCGCTTTAAGTGCTGTGTTCGAAGCTCCGTGATCTCGTGAATTAGCGAAATTTACTAAACCAATATTTTTAATTGGCTGTTAAAGTTATAAGGTAAGTTTAGTTTATTTCTAGAGTACATTTAAAAACAACAGTAGTTGACCAAAGCGCTGTACATAAAGGGTCATAAAACAAACTCCCAATATAGGGAAAATATGTTCCCGTTTACACGTTATAAAAGTCAATTCTGCACTAACTGCAAGCGTGAGAGAGAGGCTTGGTTGACACCAACATAGAGGGCATTACAATAGTCTAGACGAGATGAAATAAAAACATGTATAAGCCTTTCAAAATCAGTAAATGACAAAAAGTCTTAACTTTAGATAAAAGCCTTAACTGATAAAAACTTGACTTACTACTACAGAGTTTATCTGTTTGTCAAGTTTAAAATCCATATATTACACCCAGGTTTTTAACCGTGGATTTAACAAGTGGAAGCAAAGGGCCCAGATCAATGTTAGAGACCTTGTTAGTACAGTTCGGACCAAATATCATAATTTCAGTCTTTCTCTCATTAAAATGTAAAAGCTTTAGGGCCATCCAATCTTATGTATCTGAGGCAATCAAAGAGAAGTTGCATAGAACTGGCATGTTTCAGTGCCGAATCAATTTGTGTGTCATCTGCATAACAGTGGAACGAAATATTATATAATAGACCCTAATGGAAGCATATACAGGGGAAACAGCATAGGGCCAAGGATAGAGCCTTGAGGGACGCCGAATGGAAGGGGAGCTAATGAGGAAACAAAGTCATCAAGGCGGACAGAAAAAGTCCTGTCCGTTAGATCGGACCTGAACCACTTCAAAGCAGTACTCTCAATGCCGACAACATGTTCCAACCGGGGAAGAAGAATATTATGATCAATGGTATCAAAAGCAGATGTCAGATCTAAAAGCATAAGAATGGCTGAATCTCCTGAGTCCGTGATTAATAAAAGCTCATTAAAAACATTTCGTTTTTGTGTTATGAAGAGCTCTAAAACCAGACTGATATACTTGTAAAACTCTGTGCGAGTCTAAAAAAGAT
The DNA here is from genome assembly GCA_027422405.1 of Ptychobarbus kaznakovi. NCBI lineage: Eukaryota > Metazoa > Chordata > Actinopteri > Cypriniformes > Cyprinidae > Ptychobarbus > Ptychobarbus kaznakovi. Next base: position 36,989,096 of record CM049797.1, read on the forward strand.
TGAAGATGAATACAGACAACTTTCTGTCATATTTTAGAGAGAAAGGGGAGTTTAGAGATTGGTCTATAATTGGAGAGAACTGTAGTGTCCAAGTTGGATTGAACCACAGCGTGTTTAAAGTCTAAAGGAACAACACCTAGGGTCAAACTGCTATTAATCATTTCTTGAACTACAGGCCCAATGGTATCGAAAACTACATCTGTGGGACAAGTAGAGGCTTTCATCTGATTTGTAACATCTTTGTAAAAAGAAAGAGACACAGGCTCAAACTGGTCAAAAACAGCAGAGCAAGTGGCCGGAATAGAGAGGTCTACAGAAGGAGGTATATAATGTGCGCTCTAATAACTGTTACCTTATACACAGAAAATTATTAAAACCTCTCGCAGGTATGAGGAGACACATCAGAAACAGTAGGCTGAGAGGCATTTAGCACTGCATTAATTGTACTAAAGAGTACTTTAGATTTATGAGAGCTATTAAGAATGATATTAGTTTTTTGGTATCTATTCCAGGTCTCCTTTAAAACGTCAAAAGACACCTGCAGTTCGTCTTTCTTCCACTGACATTCAGCTCTCCTGCACTCACGTCTGACAACGAGAGCGATATCATTTAACCAGGGCTCAGTTTTAGGCTATCTGTCTGTCCGTCCGTCTGTCTGTCTGTCCGTCTCTCTCTCTCTCTGTCTCTGTCTCTGTCTCTCTGTCTCTCTCTGTCTGTCTCTCTCTCTCTCTCTGTCTCTCTCTCTCTCTCTCTCTCTCTCTCTCTCTGTCTCATGCTGAAGGCGTCCTGAGGTGTGGCTCTGCTCCAAGTGTATGGTGCGACACTCACTCCGAGCGACCGATACTGCTGACTCATCAGCAAAAAGTGCTTCATAAAGAGCAGCGGCTTCTACAGCACTCGTGTGCAGTTTGTGGCATGCACCATATCGTCCTATTTAAGCCTTTTCAGGTGCTGTGTGTGAGTGTGAGAGAGTGTGTGGTGTGTGTGTGTGTGTGTGTGTGTGTGTGTGTGTGTGTGTGTGTGTGTGTGTGTGTGTGTGTGTGTGTGTGTGTGTGTGTGTGTGTGTGTGTGTGTGTGTGTGTGTGTGTGTGTGTGTGTGTGTGTGTGTGTGTGTGTGTGTGTGTGTGTGTGTGTGTGTGTGTGTGTGTGTGTGTGTGTGTGTGTGTGTGTGTGTGTGTGTGTGTGTGTGTGTGTGTGTGTGTGTGTGTGTGTGTGTGTGTGTGTGTGTGTGTGAGGGACTGCAGAATATCAGCTGATTTTGAGTTCTGCATCAAGGAGGGTCATCAGGGCGAGGGCTCTGTGTCTCATTCAGTATTCAGACACTGCAGAGGTACAGGCTGCCAGCCGCATTACACACACTCCTCCTCCCACTGCAACATGCTTCAGTCCCACACAAAACCAGTCCGACCCATCACACTTCTGCCTATGCTTCTGCATCCTATTACTTTAATGCAATCTATTTATCCTTTCGTGGAGATTAACAATGGATAGATCCTTATTATGATAAATAATAAAGTAACCATTTCAGCTACGCTAAATTGAATACTTTGGTTCCCACGAATCTTCTGGATGCCTCAAATTCCCAAATTGTTGGAACTTCAATATAAATATATTCAATCCGATCTCATGCAAGTGTGTTTTAGTGGCATGATTTTCTGTTTCTATTTGGCACAGCCTACTATTTATATACAGAAATTGACTTTGGCGTGCACATGACGCTAACTGCGTAAAACTGCGTATTATATGGACGTCAAACACGTGCGTATCATGTGCACGCCAAAGTCACTTTCTGCGTGTAAACAGCCCGCAAAATATATTAAAAAAACGTACTACTGATATGCATTTTAAGGTGCCTCAAACCCTTAGTTTACGACCCCTGACTGACAGCCTCTGTAGTGATTGCAGGAATTAACCTATGTATTATATGTACGCCAAAATGCCAACAAAATGCGTATCATATGCACGCCAACGTCACTTTCTGCGTATAAATAGCATGCAAAATACAAAATAAGCTACTGATACACATTTTCAGGTGCCTCAAAACCCCTGACAGCATCTGTAGTGATCAGAGGAACTTTCCCCTGAGCAACCCAAATGTAGTTTTTCACGCATTGGTACTTCTGTGACCTTTTTTATTTATCCTCGCTTTTGTTGATGAGAATCTCCATCCAAAAGGGATGAGTGGCCACAAAAGCAGATCGAGGCATTGAATGAGTGAGCTCTCTCCTGGGACTCTGTCTTTTCGCTCAGGGTTGCAGGTTTGCCCCTTCACCACCGCCCATGCGTCAGATGATGCTCGCGGTTTCTGGCTATAAAAGACGCCGGTGCGCCATCCCGACTGGCACTCTCTTTCTCCTTCTCTGTCTTCCCACTTCACTCACTTACTTCACTCTCTCGGTCTGTGATCTCCAGCGTTCCAGCATGAGCTATTCCGGCGATATGTACACGAGCAGCTCCTACAGGAAGATTTTTGGAGATGCGCCGCGGCGCGTCCCGACGGTGAGTTACCGCTCCGGAGCGCAGCATCATCATCAGCAGCAGCATCAGCATCAGCATCAGCACCGCACCTACGGCTCTCCATCCCCAATGACCATATCCTCAAGTTACCGGACCAAACGCGGGTACCAGCCCATGCAAGACTCCGTGGACCTGACGCAGACCACCGCCGTCACCAACGAGCTGAAGATCATCCGCACCAACGAGAAGGAGCAGCTGCAGGGCCTAAACGACCGCTTCGTGACGTTCATCGAGAAGGTGCACAACCTCGAGCAGCACAACAAAGTCCTGGAGGCGGAGGTCGCGCTGCTGCGCCAGCGTCACAGCGAGCCGTCGCGTCTGCACGATCTCTACGAGCAGGAGATCCGCGAGCTGCGCGCGCGCGTCGAGGAGCTGGCGCACGAGAAGAGCCAGATGCACCTGGACTGCGTGCAGATGAACGAGGCTCTGGAGCGCCTCAAGGACAAGCTGGAGGAGGAGAGCCGGCTGAGGGAGGAGGCCGAGAGCAGCCTGAAGGGATGCCGCAAAGACGTGGACGACGCCACGCTGACGCGTCTGGAGCTGGAGAAGAAAGTGGAGTCGCTGCTGGATGAGATCGCCTTCCTCAGGAAGGTGCATGAGGAGGAGCTGCAGGAGCTCCAGGTGTCGCTTCAGGCCAGCCAGGTATGACACACCACAGATTGAATCATTTAAAGCACTTCTCAGCTGTTCTGTTAACACTTGCACGTGTGTGACCCTGGAGCACAAAACCATCACGAGGGTCAGCTTTATGAAATTGAGATTTATACATCAGCTGAATAAACAAGCTTTCCATTATATGGTTTGTTAGAATAGGACAAGAGGGTGCAAAAAAATCTAAATATTGAGAAAATCCGCTTTAAAGTTATTCAAATTAAGTTCTTAATGCATATTACTAATCAAAATTAAGTTTTGATATATTTACGGTATAAAATATCTTTATGGAAACACTGATTTACATTATCTTTATGGAAACACTGATTTACATCTCAAATAACTACATTAAAGAATCGCTACATAACATGTTTAATTCTGGTGAAATATTGCATGCATGTTATTGAAATCAATACAGAGTCAAATATTTTGTGAGTTGAGCTTTACATAAGTTCAATTTATAGTGAATTTAATAAAAAACAAATTACAAAAAAAGCATAACATCATATAAATTCATATTGTGCATATGCCTTAGACCTCATTTTAATCACTAGGCCTACATACAAATATTTAATCAATTATTATTCTAAAACATATTTAATATAATAACTGCAGAAGCATAGAATTTGTCTTCGGGAGACAGTTTTGCAGCGTCACTCATGTCACTGTGATTTATGCATAAAGATGCAAATCTACAGAAATAGCATTTTTATCAACTTACAGTGAAATTAAACCATTTAGACAAATATTTAATGCACTTTGGAAATTGCATACACGTCCTTATAATATTTCAATTTTACATTTATGCATTTAGCAGACGCTTTTATCCAAAGCGACTTACAGTGCATTCAGGTTATTGTATTTTCAGTATGTGAAAATACAATATTATCATAATGTTAATATTTAAATGTTTTGATATTCAATATGAGGGATTCAGCTTGACTACATTGGTCCACGGCAGTTATTCTAAAGGCCTTATGAGATAGAAATGACTTTATAAGCATTTGACAAACATTTGGCGATGCATGATATCACGTATTCGGGAAGAAAAGCAATGCAGTGTAATAGTGTGTTTATGAATAACTCCGAGTGTGTGCCGTGTCCGTGAGGGCGGTGTGCGTCCGCAGGATTTACAGCACTGCAATCTGAGCCTGCACTGCACCAGAAGATTATGATTCATAATTCTCTCATACCTTCCGCATCTCGAGGAGTGTATTTAATCGTCCCAGGACAAGGACGAGCGCTTAGGGTGAAAGGGTTGTTGATGATTTGAAGTTTACAGATGATGATGATGATGATGATGATGCAATAGCGCAGGATTTTAGGTGTGGCCGTGTCCTTGAGAGAGACCGCATCACATTCACTCTCCTCCTGCACTGCAGAAGATAACATTTCTTCAATGCTTCATCTGAAAATAAACCCTCATCATCATCATGCATGTTGATGAACTGCCCGGTTTAGGCAGCTTTATCTTTCCTTGTGCATTAAGTGTGCACTACATGCACAGCCCGAGGGCTCAACACTTCATTACCACACATTACATGCACCATGGACAACATTAGCACTTCATATGCGGCTTTTCACTGCCAATGCATCTTCACTACCCGACGGACATTGCTTTATTGATTGCATTCACTCTAAAACTATTTATTTATCAGCATATTCAAACTTGAGCAACTTTCATATTTATGCCAACTAATGTATTGTGAGCCTGGACCACAAAACCATAAGAGTCAATAAATAAATAAAAAATCTTAGCAATGCATATTACTAAGTTTTGATATATTTATGATAGGAAATGTACTTAATATCTTCATGGAACATGATCTTAATATCCTAATGATTTTTTGCATAACAGAAAATGTATAATTTTGACCCATAAAATGTATTATAAATATAGCTGTGCTGTTTATGACTGGCTCCAGGGTCACATGTGCAAAATGATTTATGTATATCTGTAATTCACATTCCCTTTTAGCTCCGATGTAAATGAGTGTTAATTATTCATTAGAAATCAATAATGATTCACAACTCAATAGCAGTTTCCTCACCAGATCAATACTAGTCTGTCTCACAGACGAAAGATGTTTATGGTTATCACCAAGACTGCGTTAGTTTGACCATAAATACAGTAAAAAGTCAAATATTGTTATTGCATCACATGATCTTTCAGAAATCATTCTAATATGCTGATTTGCATTTCTGATTATTATCAGTGTTAAACAGTTATGCTGCTTATTATTTTCATGGATTTTTGTTATCAATATTGTACATGATAAATGTCTTAAAAGTCACTTTTAATCAATTTATTGCATCCTTTCTAATAATTTTTTTTTTTAAATAAATCTTACTGACCCTAATCTTTTGAACAGTGGTGCAATTCCTATTAGTTATTAATTTTTTTCAGATTAGCATTAGGTTATTTATGTGTCCCTGGAGCACAGAAGCAGTCATAAGCAGCACAGGTATATTTATAATACATTGTATGGGTCAAAATTATACATTTTTCTGTTATGCCAAAAATCATTAGATATTAAGATCATGTTCCATGAAGATATTTTGTACCGTAAATATATCAAAACTTAATTTTTGATTAGTAATATGCATTGCTAAGAACTTAATTTGGACAACTTTAAAGATGATTTTCTCAATATTTAGATTTTTTTGAACAGCTGACTGTTCTTCACGCTCAGGTGTCTGTTGAGATGGACGTCAGTAAGCCTGACCTCGCTGTGGCCCTGAAGGACATTCGTGTCCAGTACGAGTCTCTCTCCGCACAGAACCAGCAGCAGTCGGAGGAATGGTACCGCTCCAAGTTCAGCAATGTGACGGAGGTGGCGGCTCGCAACAACGATGCTCTGAAGCAGACCAAGGATGAGCTGAGTGAGTACCGCCGACAGCTGCAGGCCCGCACCCTGGAGATCGAGTCCCTGAGAGCCCATAACGAGGCCTTTGAGAGACAGCTGGCGGAGATGGAGGACCGGCACAACAACGAGATCGGCGAGCTGCAGGTGAGAGCGCGTCACTTTCACATTGAGTCCGGGCTCATGAAATGCATATCGATGGCACGTTTATTTTTGTTTATTTTATTTGTTTGTATTATTTTGCGTGATATTTATATGCAGAAATTGACTTTGGCATATAATACGCAGTTTTTGCATGCATATGATATGCACTGTGTTGGCGTGGATATAATACGCAGTTTTTTGTGTGCATATAATACACAGTTTTTTGCTTGTATATAATACGCAGTTTTTTGCATGCATATAATACGCAGTTTTTTGCATGCATATAATACGCAGTTTTTTGCATGCATATAATACACAGTTTTTTTGCATGCATATAATACGCAGTTTTTTGCATGCATATAATATACAGTTTTTGCATGCATATAATACGCAGTTTTTGCATGCATATAATACGCAGTTTTTTGCATGCATATAATACGCAGTTTTTTGCATTCATATAATACGCAGTTTTTTGCATGCATATAATACACAGTTTTTTGCATGCATATAATACACAGTTTTTTTGCATGCATATAATACACAGTTTTTTGCATGCATATAATACACCGTTTTTTGCGTGCATATAATACACAGTTTTTTGCATGCATATAATAAACCGTTTTTTGCATGCATATAATACACAGTTTTTTTGCGTGCATATAATACACAGTTTTTTGCATGCATATAATACACAGTTTTTTTGCGTGGATATAATACGCAGTTTTTTGTGTGCATATAATACACAGTTTTTTTGCGTGCATATAATTTTTTGCATGCATATAATACGCAGTTTTTTGCGTGCATATAATACGCAGTTTTTGTGTGTGCATATAATACGCAGTTTATTGCGTGCATATGTTATAAAGGTTTTTCGCGTGCATATAATACACCGTTTTTTGCTTGCATATAATACGGATCTTTTGGCATATATGCACGCAAAAACTGCGTGTTATATCCATGCCAACACAGTGCGTATCATAAGCAAGCAAAAAACTGTGTTTTTTATATGATGATCAAACACGCATCATTTGCATGGCAAAGTCCATTTCTGCGTGTAAATAATATGCAATATAGAAACAGATCGGGTTGGGGCCACCCGTAAAACTGCTCCTATTTTGTGGTTTTTCTAATGTAATTTGAAAAAAGTATATTATAAATTCTATTATGAACATATTGTTTTTTCTATTGTAGTATATTTATCATTTTGATTTACTCCTGTGATGCAAAGCTGAATTTTCAGCATCACTGCTCCAGTCTTCAGTGTCAAATCATCCTTCAAAAATCATAAAACCTATGATAAATTCTAAGAACGTAATAGGTTTAATTTAAATGCACTAATTTAGCAGACGCTTTTATCCAAAGCAGCTGTTTTAGTATCAGCGATATATTATTATAGTTATGTTTAATATTTTGAATTAGATTTTATCAAGTTCAAGTTCATTGTAGTTACAGTTTTAGTCATTTTGTTGGGTTTTTGTAATGTTTATTAGTTTTAGTTTTTATGTATTCTTTATTAAACATTTAATTTTAGTACTTAAACCCAAATTATACATGTTGATTTTAAACATTGGCAACTAACCAAAATAATATTTATTTAATTTCAATCAGTATTTATGTCATTTCAGGTTATAAAATGTCTTATGGTTTAATTCTTGGTTTAGTTAATGATACTAAACCCGAGAAGAACATCATCATAAAGAAAAAAGTTTTAATATTTTTTTTAATAAAATGTATAACCAGATGATCATGTGATCTGCGTGGTTTGAGAATGATCTGTACAAAAGAGTCACATGACTAATGTCACTAAATTTGCTTATCAGTGACTGCAAAATTCAAGAAAGTTGTGTTTAATTTCGGTTTTCAGCGTTTGGACCACTGTATTAAAAGACATGTTCAAAGGTTTGCTCTCAGAAGGCCTTGTTGTCTCTTGTCTAGGACACTGTTCAGCAGCTGGAATCTGCTCTGAGGAGCACCAGAGGTGAGATGTCCCGTCATCTGCGTGAATACCAGGACCTGCTCAACGTCAAGATGGCGCTGGACATCGAGATCGCAGCCTACAGGTCAGACTCAGAACTGCTGCCGTTCGTAGCGGTCAGTCACGAGACCGGCTCGAGGACCTGGAGGGCAAAGCATCCATTAAACTGCAGCCGCACATATTTAGATCACCTATCAAAGAATCAAACAAAAATATGTCAACAAAATGCAAGTTTTGGCCATTTGCAATCCGTATGATATGCACCCGCCTCAATATTTCAATAACTAAACAGTGCTTAAAACAGTGATATTAAAATATTGATTATTCTTACTTTATATGTGACCCTGGAGCACAAAACCAGTCATAACGCTATTTTTTATTGAATAATTAATCTTTGCATTGATGTATGGTTTGTTATGATCGGACAATATTTGTAAATCTGTAATCTGAGGGTGCAAAAAAATCTAAATATTGAGAAAATCATCTTTAAAGTTGTTCAAATGAAGGTCTTAGCAATGTATATTACTAATCAAAAATTAAGTTTTGATATATTTACGGTAAGAAACTTACTAAATATCTTCATGGAACATGATTTTAATATCTTAATGTTTTTGGCATAACATAAAAAATTATCATTTTGAGCCATACAATGTATTGTTGGCTATTACTACAAATATAGCTGTGCTGCTTATGACTGTCTCCAGGGTCATATATAGGCAAGCGGATGAGCCCGGAATATGAATGTAATGCATAATCTTTATAACAGTTTTCTATGGGAAACCATTTAATGTCAAACTTTACGTGTTGCGTTTATATTCTGGGTTCATCTGCTTGCCTATACAAAGTATGCATCATCAGTAAGGTGTGTTCTGAATCTCGCCTTTTAATATCAGCGTTTTACTGCATTACTAGTTATTGCAAACCGTGTAAAATGAGCAGGTGGTCAGTGGAGCAAAGCCTCGTTTTGCCCTCCAGGTGAGCGTTCCTATAAGAGTGTGACATCACGTATCAGTTCCATGTGTTATTGTCACTTATCAGAGTTCCATCTTTACCCTTATATGGTCGTTCCCTACAGGAAGCTGCTGGAAGGTGAGGAATGCCGTCTGAGCTCTGTGGGCGGAGCCTTGCTGCACTCCGCCTACTCTTACACACCCAGCCGCACTTATGCCCTGATGAGGGGCGGAGCCAAACCTGAGGAAGAGGAGGAAGAGGAGGAGGAAGAAGAGGAGGAGGAGGAGGGAGGAGAGGAGGAGGAGGCCGAGGAAGGAGGCGATGAGGAGGAGGAAGAAGAAGAACAGGAGGATGAGAAGGAAAAGGAAAAAGCAGACGAGAAGGAAAAGGAAAAAGTAGACGAGAAGAAGGAAAAGGAAGAGAAGAAGAGCCCAAAGGAAGAGAAAGAGAAGGAGAAGAAGAGCGATAGCAATAAGGCAGATAGTAAGAGTGTTAAGAGTGAAAAGGGGGACAATAACAAGGACGAGAAGGCCGCTGCGGTCAAGAGCAAGTAAAGCTGTGTCCTCCGACAAACACACATCAACCATCCACTCATCCTCGCCTCGCTTCATCGGGATCTCTGCGGGAACGCTGGCTAGTTTTCTGTACAGCACTCAAGAGACGAAGAGAGCACGTCAACTAGTTCAGCCATTTTGTCATCATTTACGTCAGTATTTTTCATACAGCGAAAGCAGATGTAAACTTCCCAGCTCCAAAAAAACCTAATACGCAGCATAAATATCGTCCACGCAATCCGTGTGCAGTATTTGAAGTCTTCTGAAGTCATGTAATGGAAACAAGACCGAACTGTAAATCATTTTTCCCACATTCTTGCATCTTAAAGATATAGTTCACCCCAAAAAAATTCATTAAATTCTGTCACCATTTACTCACTCGCTTGTCTTGGCTCATCTTCGAAAATACTAATTAAAGGGGTCATATGAGCTAACATAATTTGTGTATTTTGGTGTGTTTATGCGGCTTAAGGTTAAGAAAACACATTGTTTTCCATATACCGTATATTATTGTTGCTCCTCTCTGTAAAATGAATGGACGTAGTGTCACCCGTTAGGTTTCTAAAGAAGCTCAAAGTGGGCGGAGCCGGTGTTCTGTTGATTTGTCCTACCCTGTCAGATTTTAATACCTCCCATTAAAACAGTGGGTAGTACAATTTGACAACGAAAAATGGCACCTGTTAAATTATGTTTTATTAATGTGTACACCTACCACAACCTTAAACCTACCCTTACAGTAATGCACATACAGTAATTACATGTTATATTCATGGTTAGAGTACCGGCACTGTTTTGTACTCGGAGTACAATTGTCAGGGTCTGGGTGATTAGGCGATATGATCCCATATATGATTCTATATAATTCTATATAATTTCATTTACATTTATGCATTTAGCAGAAGCTTTTATCCAAAGCGACACAGTGCATTCATGCTATACATGTATTTATCAGTACATGTGTTCTCTGGGAATCGAACCCACAACCTTTGCGCTGCTAACGCAATGCTCTACCACTGAGCCACAGGAACACAGGCTGTGATTGGCCAAAGCGTGTGATGGAAATATTACGCCCCTTACCATATTTGGAAAACACACAACAACAATACTACAGTCAGAGAGAATAAAGTTACGCCTTCTTTCTTTGCGTTAACATGGGGGCGGAGTTATGCAAATCTTCCAACAGTGATGTAGATTTGTGGGGCGTGTTTGAATGAGGTGTCTGAGACTTTAATATTTGCGACTTATAGATTTGATATGTGACCCTGGAGCATAAAAGCAGTCATAAGCAGCACAGCTATATTTGTAGCAATAGCCAACAATACATTGTATGGGTCAAAATTATACATTTCTCTATTATACCAAAAATCATTAGGATATTAAGATCATGTTCCATGAAGATATTTCCTACTGTAATCAAAACTTATTTTTGTATTAGTAACATGCATTGCTAAGAACTTAATTTGAACAACTTTAAAGATGATTTTCTCAATATGTAGATTTTTTTGCACCCTCAGATTCCAGATTTTCAAGATATTGTCCTATCATAACAAACCATACATCAATGGAAATATTATTTATTCAATTACAAATTAGCCTTATGACTGGTTTTGTGCTCCAGGGTCACCGCTTGTAACACTCCAAAGACATCAGAAAACATGTGACCCCTTTAAAACATAAGTCCAGGTAACCAAAACACTTTGGTCGTCATCATATTGGGGTGAACTACCCCTTTAAGTTTTAATTTTATATTAATATAATGCAGTATAAATCACCATGCACTTCTTTATTTATGCATGAAAAAACTCAGTTTTTATCTTAAGCTAGTCCTTAAAGAAAGACAATAATATGGGAATGGAGGGCGTAAATGATGACAAAATGTTAATTTTTCACAAAGCAAAGATGACCAGACTACAAAGTGTTCCCGTGCCATTAACAGAAGGTGATGCCATGCAGTCCAAATGCACAACGGACCAAGTCTGCAGGTCCCAACCTCTCGGTGCTATTTGGTTTTAAACATACGTGAGTTTGGACTTTGGTCATTATTATATTCATAGAGCAAATGCATATGCATTATCTATTCTAGAGCTACGTCACAATGTACATCACGAGCCAAGCACAGGGACCGGCCACATCTCCTAATTTAATTTTAGGGCATCTATACACATGAATGAAATTATCCAAGCTCGTTTCATTACGTTTGCTCGTATGGAGAAGAATGCAACATTTTTGGACATTAATGTAGGTATCCGTCCATCCTTTCACGGCTTTGTTTATTGCACGAGGTTAAACGAGGTTGATGAAATAAAAGATTCAACATTTATGGACTTCAGCGTTTTGATTTGAGAGAGAAGAGCACATTGTGCATCAGTAGTGTGAGAAATCCCTTCTGATGCTTTAGAGACGATTGCTGCTAAATATCCCTGTTTCTGTGTTCAGACACGAGCTCCTCTTGATCGATTCATTCTTGACAGAGCAGTCGCGCTTTCGGAAGTCTATTTATTTTAATAAAATTAGTTGGGGTTTTTTCGGAATTCAATTTATTTTATAAAAAATATTTGTATTTTTTTTCGGAAGTCAATTTATTTTATAAACAACAACAAAAAAATCCGGAAGTCAATTTATTTTATTACAAAATTATATATTTTTACGGAAGTCAATTTATTTTATAAACCAAATTTATTTTTTTTCGGAAGTCAATTTCTTTTATTACAAAAAAAATAAATAAATATCGTAAGTCAATTTATTTTATACACATTTTTTTTTCCGAAGTCAATTTATTTTATACAAATTAGTATTTGTTTTTTTTCGGAAGTCAATTTATTTTATACAAAAATATTTTGGGGGGAAGTCAATTTATTTATTACGTTTTTTTTTTCGGAAGTCAATTTATTTATTAAAAAGTATTTTTTTTCGGAAGTCAATTTATTTTATGAAAAACTTTTTTGGTAAGTCAAATTATTTTATAAAACAATTTTTTTTTTTTTTTCGGAAGTCAATTTATTTTATTACAAAATTATATATTTTTTACGGAAGTCAATTTATTTTATAAACCAATTTTTTTTTTTTTCGGAAGTCAATTTCTTTTATTACAAAAAAAAATAATAATATCGTAAGTCAATTTATTTTATAAAAAATTTTTTTCGGAAGTCAATTTATTTTATACAAATTAGTATTTGTTTTTTTTGGAAGTCAATTTATTTTATACAAAAATATTTTGGGGGGAAGTCAATTTATTTATTACGTTTTTTTTTTCGGAAGTCAATTTATTTTATTAAAAAGTATTTTTTTTCGGAAGTCAATTTATTTTATGAAAAACTTTTTTGGTAAGTCAATTTATTTTATAAAACTTTTTTTTTTTTTTTTTCGGAAGTCAATTTATTTTATTACAAATTATTTTTATTTTTTTCGGAAGTTAATTTATTTAATAAAAAATATAAAATCGGAAGTCAATTTATTTATTTTAATTTCATTTTTTTTGGGATAAAGAAAATGAAGATCACTTTTAGGACCATTAAGATGTGTTGCTCCCACACACTGAAAAAAACAATACTAAATGATTTTAATTTAAGTGGCTGCATACAATTAATTTTAGCTACATTTAAATAAATTTAGTTGACAAACTTTCAACTTTTATTATTTAAATGTAGCTAAAATAAATAGTTTGCAACCACTTACCTTAAAAACACTACTTTTCCTAATATTCTCATCATTTGTATTGTATTACAGTAAAAATAATGAGAATAATTAACAACATTTACAGCATTTGTATTATAAAAATTATTAGATTTAATTATTTGCAGTACAAAAAATGCTACCGTGATGATTAAAAGATGCTTTACGGTTTAAATAAAGTGCATTTTTATCACTTTATAATAGTTGGAATCGGGAGCAAGGTGTTTAATTTTAATGAAAAAAGCAAAAAATCTTAATCGTCAAATATTTTCTTTATGCAACATTTTTTTGTGTGTGTGATTAAATGCGATCTGCGACCCAAAGACGAGAGAAAGCATGAGTCTGTGTCCATGATTTTGGGGATTTTTTTTTGATAAACTTATGAAACAAACAACACTCGGTAATTTGCTATATCTTTATTTTTTAATATCAGCATCATGGATGGAAATACAGCTAATAATGTGTCCTGTTCATTTCACATCTGACACAAAATGTTTTCTGTTTATGTATTTTTGTGGCTGTGTCTTGTTTCCAATCACGTTTATTTGTAAATAAACCTTTGTGCATATGAAACGTTTATTATCCGCCACAGAATACGCTTCTCGTGACACATTCTTACCTCAAACTGAAATAGCTCATTAACTCGTTATCCCTGATTTTTGACTTTTTCCATCAATGTTCTTGATTTTATTTATTTTTTAAAGACTTTATCAGTAAATATATAGCAACGGAAAAATATGAAATGTGTTATTTGTCAAATAAGACCGGCCAGATGAGACTAGTTCATAGTCATGGAAAAAATAATAATAATTTCTCAAATGTTTTCTCTTGTATAATTAATTAATTAGTTTAAGTCTGCGCTTTAAGAAAACGTTAATGAAGGAATTTTCCATTTAGATTTGAATCACTGCTTTTACCTGTTTATATATATATATATATATATATATATATATATATATGTTTATATTTGTGACCCTGGATTAAAAAAAAAAGTCTTAAGGGTCAATTTTTGGAAATTGAGATTTATGCATCATCTGAAAGCTGAATAAATAATATTTCCATTGATGTATGGTTTGTTATGATCGGACAATATTTGAAAATCTGGAATCTGAGGGTGCAAAAAAATCTAAATATTGAGAAAATCATCTTTAAAGTTGTTCAAATGACGTTCTTAGCAATGCATATTACTAAACAAAAATTAAGTTTTAATATATTTACAGTACTAAATATCTTCATGGAACATGATCTTAATATCCTAATGATTTTTGGCATAAAAGAAAAATCTATAATTTTGACCCATACAATGTATTTTTTGGCTATTTCTACAAATATAGCTGTGCTGCTTATGACTGCTTATGTACATATATGCATTACATTACTTTGTTTTAGGGTTAAAGAAAATGTCTCTAAACTGATAAAGTCCTGGCTGAAAATTACTTTCATATTTCTTAAATTTCTGAGGAAATATGTGAAGTGATGTTAAAGCAGCATTTGCTCTCATTTTACAGCATGTCATTTAAAAGAGTAAGAAAGGAGATTTCCAACAAATGTGATGAAAATTACTGAAGAAACGAATCAATCGAGAGGAGGCTCAATGTGCATGGGAGCTTGGGGGGGGGGGAAGATTTGCTTGATGTGTGTAAAAATTTACATAAATGCCTTAATCGTGAATCTAAACTGCTTAAACGAGTCCTCACACTTTATTTTATTACAAATTTTTTTTTTGGAAGTCAATAAAAAATGTTTTTTTTTTTTTTGGAAAGTGAATTAATTGTATTATTTATTTTATTTTCTGAAGTCAATAATTTTTATTTTGTATTTTTTTTAAAGTCAATTCATATTTTTTTTTTTTTTAAGTCAATTAATTAAAAAAAAATAATAATTCCGAAGTCAATTAATATTTTATTTTTTTGGAAGTCAATTAATAATTTTGTATTTTTTTCGAAAGTCAATTTGTTTTATAAAAAAAATATTCGGAAGTAAAAAATGTTTTCTCATTTTGGAAGTCAATTAAAAAAATAAAATTTGGGGGAAGTCAATTAATTTTGTATTTCATTTTTTTTCAGAAGTCAATTCATTTTTTTTGGGAAGTCAATTAATTATATTATTTATTTTATTTTTGGAAGTCAATCATTTTTAGTTTTTTTTCCGGAAGTCAATTAATTGAATAGTCAAATGTCTGGATTCGTCTCTAGCAACAGTAAATGTGAGAGTAAAGGCTTTATAACGAGCTTTTCACAGTTATACATCAATAATATGTGCAGCTGTTTGAGAGTTATGGGCTCAGATATGAATTAATGGAGCGTTCTGACCGAAGGAGATGAAAGAAATTAAACAACTGAATTAATGTTCCTGTAAAAAGTAATTGAAAGTATCAAATGTGACCCAGGAGCACAAACTCGGTCAGAAGGGGCAGTTTTTTATTTTAAGAAGTCAATTAATTGTATTATTTATTTTATTTTTGGAAGTCAATTTTATTTATTTTTTTGGAAGTCAATTAATTGAAAAAAATAAATTTTGGAAGTCAATTAATAAAAATAAAAAATTCCGGAAGTCAATTAATACTTTTTTTTTTTGGAAAGCAATTAATTGATTTTTTTTGGGAAGTCAATTAATACTTTTTTTTTCGGAAGTCAATTAGTTGAAAAAAATAAATTTCGTTAGTCAATTAATTGCATTTAAGTCACATTTTTTTTTTTTTTTTTGGAAGTCAACTAATCCTTTTTTTTTCGGAAGTTAATTAATACTTTTTTTTTTCGGAAGGCAATTAATTGCATTTTTGTTCGGAAGTCAAAAAAAAAAAATTTTTTTTCCGAAGTCAATTAATTAAAATTGTTTAATTTAATAGCACAAAACCAGTCAGAGGGGTCAGTTGTTTTTTAATTGAGATTTAATTAATAATATTTCCATTGATGTATGGTTTGGACAATATTTGAAAATATGGAATCTGAGGGTGCCAAAAAAAAATCTAAATAGTGAGAAAATCATCTTTATGACATTTTTAGCAATGCATATTAATAATCAAAACAAGTTTTAATGAAGGAAATTTACTGTATGGAACATGATCTTAATATCCTAATGATTTTTGGCATAACATAACAATTATAATTTTGACCCATACTTTTATGGATATGTACCAAGGTACCATTTTCTTGATATTTGATTTGATTTTACATAAATATGGTAGTCATGGTTTATTATTCAATAGTAATGCATGAATGGAATCCGAGTTTTAGGAGGGCAGTTAGCACGTCTTTAAAAGGCTTTAGACTGAGATGTGTTATATTATGTCCTGAGAGAGACTAGACAGAGTGTATACATGATGCATCATGGGGGCGGAGTTATGCAAATCTCCCAACAGTGATGTAGATTAGTGGGGCGTGTTTTAGGACGAGTCTTAACTTTGTTTGAGACTTTAATATTTACGACTTATGGATATTATATGTGACCCTGGAGACAGTCATAAGCAGCAAGGTATATTTGTATTAATAGCTAACAATACATTGTATGGGTCAAAATTATAATTTGTATGCTATGCCAAAAATCATTAGGATATTAGCATGTTCCATGAAGATATTTAGTAAATTTCCTACATTAAAACTTGTTTTGATTATTAATATGCATTGCTAAGAACTTCATAAAGATAATTTTCTCAATATTTAGATTTTTTTGCACCCTCAGATTCCAGATTTTCAAATATTGTCATATCATAAACATACATCAATGGAAATATGATTTATTAAATCTCAATTTTGAGAAATGTGCACTTATGACTGGTTTTATGCTCCAGGGTCACATATTATATTTCTAGCTCAAATAAATGCTGTTCTTTTTTATTTTATAATCATCAAAAATTCCAGATTTTTTTTTTTATCATAATTTCCATAAAACATTTTTAAACAGCATAACTGTGTGCGGCATTATTAAGATATGAAGTCATATTTCTTGGGCAGAAAATCAGCAATATGATCAGCATATTAAAATAATGTCTGAAGACTGGAGCAATGATGCTGAAAATGCAGCTTTGATAAATAATATTTTAAAATACATTAAAACAGGAAACATTAATATTTCACGTTTGTTAAATTTTGATTAAATAAATTCAGTATTAGTGATCAGAAGACTTCTTAAAAATATGTTAAAAATCTTACTGACCGCAATATTTTGTACAGTACAGTTAATAAAGGATATACAGTTATTATTACTGTAAATATAGGATATACAATTATTATTATCAGTGACAAACTGCACATATCTGACTTCTAATACGGCTATTTTCTGGAATAAATATGTACATATGGAATTATTGATTTGTTTAGATGCAAAACTACATAAATAGTTTAGTTATTATATTTATTTAGTTATTATATTTGCCCACATCATGCATTGTTCAGTGAACATATTTTGCAGATGTAATATAGAGTCCTCTGAAGCATATCTGATTCTTATGAAATATTTAATCAGATAAATTATTAAAAGACAGCAGCTTCATTTCAGCAATGATTATGTGCCAGAAATAATCTCAGCGAGCATTATGGCTATGATTACACATTTGAATAATAATATTGAGATATTTAAGTACAGCAAGAAAAAGCACAAGGGAGCATGAATATTTATTATTAACTATATGCATGCTTTTTAAATTGATTCTTTAATTTTGTGATTTCTATGATTTAATCATCTCTTTGAAACACATTATGCATTAAAACAAAAATATCTCCATCGGTGCATGAGATGATGTTTATGAGCGCTGGTTTAAAACAGAACTTCAGAGAAGCACTAAACACCTGCAGAACTGAATCATGTTTGTGGAACCTGTACCATCGATATTATTGTATCTATCCCCCCCCCCCCCATCTCTCTTCTATATATAGACTTCTGCATTGCAGATAACCCAAAGCCTGCAGTCGACTGTGAGATCACACACACACACACACACACACACACAGAGACGCTAACACACACACACAATCTCTCTCTCTCTCACACACACACACACACACACACACAGAGAGAGAGACAACACACACACACACAGAGAGAGAGAGAAACACACACACACACCCACACACAGAGACACACACACACACACACACACACACACACACACACAGAGAGACACTAACACACACACACACACACACACAGAGACAGACAGGCGCCCACCCACAGGTACACGCACACACACACACACACACACTCTCTCACACACACACAGACACGCACACACTCAATCTAATACAACATGACACAGCAGAACAGTGAGGTCTAACACACACACAGAGAGGTCAAAACAACACTATCCACCTTGCTGCAGCTGTCAAGGTAATTTAAAACCAAACCATTTGCATCTTTATAAATGTATTTATGTTTGTGATGCTAGAGACTTCCTTAAGAGACTTCCTTAGATGCATTTGGTACCTAATGTGGACACATGATATTCTTCTATAGCTCACATCAGTGCTCTGTGCAATACAGAAGGGATGACACACGGAGAAACATGCTCTGAACACAAGACTGGCCACATATAAACACTCACCTCAGCAGTGTAATTTAGCACGGCTTAGTAATTACACAAGTAATTAGTAATTAACTCAATCTGACTCGAATACGTGGTCTTCAGCGCCACTCAATGGCCACACTATGTATTACCCATAATAACAAAAAATATTATGAAAACAAAAAAGGGAAGAGTCGTCTTATATTGGCCCAAACGCGTTCCCTATTACTACATTAAGTCTTTTAATAAAATTATCAAATTTGTCAATAAAATCAGCCTCAAATGGCTTAAGTTTATCATGCAACAATTTATATTTACGGTATCCTTCTTACACAATACACACGTTCATGTACTTTCTAATAACAATAAATCATGCTAAATTAAAAGTAACATGTATTTAATATTACACAGTACTTACCTTAAATTAAAGCGTAACCCACATCTTTGTTAAACAGAACACATGCACTGATGTTTTAAAGTTCATCACAACACAATATGTTGTTAAAAGTGTTCACATGTTATTAACTGCATGATATTTAATGCATATTTCTGCCATATGGACATCAGCTTGAGATCACCGCTGATCAAGATTATTAAATATAACGTAGAATCTTTAATTTTCTGTAAAGCGCTACACAAATAAACTTGAATCGGTTACGAAGCACCACATGCATGCAATTATAAACGCACACTAAACATGAATTTTTAAATATTAATTATACAACCGAGTCTAAAAAGAGGTGCACTTAATTGCATTTAAGTTAACACTTTATACAGACCACAGAACTGTGAATTATAGCGCTTTATTTAATTCTAAATAACATTAAATTCACACTTAAGTATATTATGAAGCTAGGCTCTAAACACACGAGATTCAAAAATATATAGATATTAATACTTGTATGTGTGCATAAGTGTACTTTTCCACATTAAAATAACTCCTCACAAAATGTTTATAATATTTACATACACACCATAATCAGAAGTCGTAACTTTAAATACGTTTAACTTAACGCAGATCACACAAACCCAATCCCTAAATTGATCGTAGCTCCATTAGTTTACGACGTACTTAAGCTAACGATGTTTTTGGGAGAAACAGCCCTGGTTGATATTTTAGGTGAAAACATGAAAGACCAGAGGAAAATAAGAACAAACAACGTTATTGGTTTCATATAAATGTTTTATTATCTCCATTTTTCAGTATAAAACAGCTCCATAGCTGGGCCAATCAACAAACACTTCCTGTTCGTCTCGCTCTAAAACACCTGACACGTTTGGGTTGAAGGGGGCGGGGCTTATCTGCCATTTTAGTTTTGGCGACAGAACATTAAACGCAAAACTCTAACAAATCACATGTGGTTAGCTAGTATATCATTAACATTAACTTAAAAAAACGCATGAATGAATGAACACAAGCCGATCTGGTCACATCCCAAACAAGTCCTTGAGTCCACAGCGACCCCCCGGCGGGAACTACACGGTCTTCTGCTGGCCCTTCTTCCCGATCAGGGACTTGTGGATGTGAGGAATGACACCTGCGAGAAGACAGCAAACATCACATGCTCGTCGGTCCACACGGGCGGTGTGTTTGCAAACAGCACAAAGACATTAACCTCCTCCACACATACCTCCACCAGCGATGGTGGCCTTGATGAGGGAGTCCAACTCCTCGTCTCCACGAATGGCCAGCTGTAGATGGCGAGGAGTGATGCGCTTCACCTTCAGGTCTTTTGAAGCGTTTCCTGCCAACTCCAGAACCTACAGTCGAAGCAAAAATTAATACACCAGATATGATTATGCAGGATACTATAGTTCGTGTGTGTGACCCTGGAGCACAAAACCAGCCGTAAGGGTCTTTTTTATACAATCTGAAAGCAGAATAAATAAGCTTTCCATTATTGTATGATAGGACAATATTTTGGCTGAGATACAACTATATGAAAATCTGGAATATGAGGGTACAAAAATAATCTAAAATCATCTTTAAAGTGGTTCAAATTACGTTTTAGCATTGCATATTAATAATCAAATTAAGTTTGGATATATTTATGGTACTAAGCATCTTCATGAAACATGATCTTAATATCCTAATGATTTTTGGAATAACATAATTTATAATTTTGACCCATACAATGTATTGTTGGCTATTTCTACAAATATACCTGTGCTGCTTATGACTGCTTTTGTGCTCCAGAGTCATATTTATGCAAGCAAGGATAGCAAAACAATATGAACTATGGCATATCACACCCAAAAACATTATCATACAGTGCACTACCAGGTCCAAAAATAATATGATCTAATTATGAACTTTCCAATTTAACAGCGGATTGGAATCCATTACATACAAGTTATGATATTATCAATATGAACGTGTTCTGACACAGCGTAACCGAGTTTTCTAAACGGTGATATAATGAGAGAAATTAAGGCGTCAGAGTGACAGAAGAATTAAAGACGACTTCAAATGAGCACTAACGAGTCTTACTTCAGCTGTGAGATACTCCAGGATGGCTGCGCTGTAGACGGCTGCGGTCGCTCCCACACGGCCATGGCTTGTAGTGCGGGTCTTCAAGTGCCTGTGGATACGGCCCACTGGAAACTACACATTTCAGATACGCATACCTTAGAAAGCAGCACCTGACATCGTTTACCACCAGTGTCGGGGAAAGTTACTTTTAAAAGTAATGCGTTACAATGTTGCGTTACTCTCTAAAAAAGTAGCTAATTACGTTACTTTACATTATTAATTATGAGCAGGGCTTGATTATTTGTTTTTAATACAAGAAGTTATATTTATAGCAAATATAAAAGCCTTTCACACCAAAAAGTGTAATTAATGAATAAACCTCAGACTGAAGGACGAGTAAATCACGTCTGTACAGAAGAACACAGGAGAAGTTCAACACTCTTCAGCAATGAAAAACAATGTTAGTTTATCTAAAGTAAATTGTTCTTATTAGTATGGTTGAACTGGATCATCAAAGGTCATCAGTAGGGGTGTGACGAGATCTCGTATTACGAGATCTCGCGAGATTAAAACGCGACGAGATTTCTCGTCGAGGTGAAAAGTTGTCTCGTCGTGAGTTGTGATGTCAGCATGATGGAGCGTGAGGGTGAAATTAGTATTGAAGATCCCCCTGCCACATTTAAATCATTTGTGTGGCAACATTTTGGTTTCCCGGTGGAAATAAGAAACGGTGAAAGAGTGACAGACAAGATGAACACAATATGTAAACATTGTAAGAAAACAATGCCGTACACCGTGGCTAACACGCGCACTATGCAAAAACACATACAGAACCACCACAGCTCTCTACTAAAACCAGCCACACATGTGACGAAAACATTAAAAGGGCAAACAACTCTAAATGCCTTTGCATCTCTTCCACCGTCAAGTGCAAGTGCCACGGCAATAACGAGAGACATCGGCGTTTTCATTGCAGCTGATATGAGGCCGTTTTCTGTGGTGGAAAATCTGGGATTTCCCATATAAGAACTGACCATTCATTTCTTCTACTTATTAGAAATTGGGTCTTAATACCCCTCTAAATTGATTAATGTCCCATATCTCTTTTTCTATGAATCTTGCAATGATTTGAAAAGTAGAAAAATATAGTAATACAGAACCGTCAAAGACACCAATAAATAACACGAATATTAAAGCAGATGTACAAAAAAAAAATCACGAAAAATGTCATTATATCTCAGTTCTGGGCGTCTAGAATAAAAGCGCGTCCCCTCTGTGTTGTTCCTGTGATTACCGTAATCATTGTAATACACGCGCACCTTAATTTCAATCGTGGCTGGCTTGACCGTGTTTTTCTGAACTGCGGCTGGCTTGACCGCGGTTCCTCCACACACTGGAACCGAGGTACACCATCCCATCACGCGCGCATTTTACTCGCACCGTGGTCCCAACCCTCTACAAAGAAGCCAAGGTCAAGGTTGTACAGACTGATTATGGATACACTTACTGTTTGCATTTAAAGTGTTATATATATTTATTTTATTTATACTGTTTATAATTTTTTTTGTGTTCGATTTGTGGCAAGGAGTTACATTTCTCATGTGAAATCGTACAGGGGAGAAGCCAGTCGGTAAAGTTTATAGCAAAACATTTTGCACTGTTTGCATGTCCTTTACTGCATAGAATTCATTAAAATAGAAGTAAAATAACATTCATTACAAGTTGATTTCAAAATGCACCTAAATTGTTTTGCATTTTGTGATTTTCAGTTGAATAAAAGACTATTTTCCATTCATATATTTCATCATTGAGGATTTCTTAAAAATAGTGTAAAAATCTCGTCTCGTTCTCATGAACCCAATCTCGTGTCTCGTCTCGTGGAGTAAGCGTCTCGTCACACCCCTAGTCATCAGCAAACACATCGGTTAATAAAATGAGATTAGATATATTTGTGTTTAACACATTTAATTATTGCAGGTTTGCGTCATATTCTGAGTTTGCATTTCACTGTTTTAATTCATTTAGATGAATACTGAATCTGTTTTTTGCGAGTGGGATGAATTAATACACATTCATATTTAGTCTAGATTAGATCTACAGTAAGATCATGTTCACACGGCGCACTCAGTCAATAAATGGAGAAAAATAACTCAGATATTTTCTAGTAAATTAAAAAGTAATGCGTTACTTTACTAGCTACTTGAAAAAAGTCATATTATTACGTAACTCATCGACACTGTTTATAAGACTTTGCAAACTAAGAAAAGTCTGACTGAAGGATATTTAACATGAAAACAGACGCTCACCTGAAGTCCGGCCCTTTGTGAGCGAGACACTGCTTTGGCCTTGGCCTTGCCGCTGTCTTTACCTGCCTTTCCTCCTGCCTACAACACAACACAACACAGATCAGTGCACACTAGCGTTACAGTGCACGAAGCACTTCATCAGCATGATATAAAGAGCACAAAAACAGTCATACGAGTCCAATTTTTTCGAAATTGAGATGCATGCATCATCTGAACGCTGAATAAATTATATTTCCATTGATGTATGGTTTGGACAATATTTGAAAATCTGGAATCTGAGGGTGCAAAAAAATCTAAATATTGAGAAAATCATCTTTAAAGCGGTTCAAATGAAGCTCTTAATGCATATTACTAATCAAAAATTACGTTTATGATAGGAAATGTTCTAAATATCTTCATGGAACATGATCTTAATATCCTAATGATTTTTGGCATAAAATAAAAATCTATAATTTTGACCCATACAATGTATTGTTGGCTATTTCTACAAATATACATGTGCTGCTTATGACTGCATCTGTGCTCCAGAGACACAATTATGGTAATTTGCATCAGAATATTAGCTGTGCAAAGATATTAAAGTATACTGAAAAACCATTACTGCATTTTACACATAAAACTTATCTTTACATTTCTATAAAAGTATATAAACATTACATTTCACTGCTGGTCATATTCTGTATAATTGAGTATGTCACGAATACAAATATGTATCGACAATTCACAATTAAATATTGCATAAACAATCAAATATACAACTGCAAAAAACGAATATTGTGTAGAATATGCAACAATTTATCATATATTCAAAAAAAGTGTAACAATATAATTGACATGAAGTTATGTAATATAATGCACAAATAATATGTAACATTATTTTTTTAGAATACATGTAACTTTTTTTCCATCTGGCATATACGAATTAAATCTATACTCCATAGAATATACGTAACATTGTTTATTAAATTACTTAATTTTGATACGTAATATAAAAGGACAAAACATATGTCAAAAACACATGTTATATGTATATTTTAATATTGCACACAATTATATCAGTATATTACAGCACCACTGTTTTGCATGTTAGCGATGTGCATGTCGATTATTGTGCAAATCATCAATATTTATTATTAGTGCATAACTCATAAAAAACACTGTATAGCCTGAATACAGCTTTGGATTAAAGTGTCTGCTGAATGCATAAATGTAATGCAAATAATTACTGTTATATTTAAGCTCTACAACTAAACAAACAGGTTTAGAGAACCCCCCCCCCCCCTCCTCTTGGCAACCTGCACCGTTTCCCGCCCAGGAGGGGGGGGGGGTATGATTAAAACACCCATTAGGAATAGAAACCTGCTCTTCTAATCAAATTAATTCAAGTTTAAGTTACCTAAAAACTAGCAGCAGTGCCAACGAGTCAGCATCTCCCGCACATAGACTGCCACGATTACCGTACGACATACTCCATCACGGTTTATAGTCGACTAACTACAAGAACCGAACATTTCTGAGGAGTCGGTGGTTCGTGAAGAGCTGTGCTGCAGATAAAGTAGATCTGAACCGAACCGCTCCACACTGCCGCTGACGGATAGAGCTTAGCTCGGAGGAATCTCACAAAAACTGCGACGTATATCAGCAAAACCCTTCAAATTAATACGACAGGTGGCTTAGCGTTTAAACCGAGACCACATACGTCGAGATTAAATAAATAGAAACTACAAAACGGCTATTAGCAGCACGTGCTAGCAGCGCGAAATCCAAGCTACGTTAGCGCGGAGCTAGCGCAGAATCTCTAGGAAGACGACAAATACGCACTGAAACTTCAGAAAAGGCATTTCGGGTAATATAAAATAGATTTAAGATGCAACCCATACCATTTCAGCGAAGTATTACTTTGAATGGGATCCGGTGAGGTCTGTGTTAAATCTACTTCGCCCCTTGACTCGGAGGAACAATAAACCCGTTCAGCAGAGAACGCTTGAGGCAAACAGAGCGCTTTAAGCAGCCAATCAAACGCCTGTTTTTGATTCGAATTTCGAGACGGCCAATGAGATTTTAGTATTTGTCTGCTTCTACCATCCCCCCATCATGATGTTTGTACGGATAACACAGGGGGCGGGACTTGGCTGAAAACATTTAACCTCTATTTAATGACGATTTTATGTAAATTACTTAAGAGTGCGCTGAATAATAAAACGAGATAAAAAATTCTAATTAAAGTTTTTTCTAATCTCACTTATGTCACACGAGGCGAACTCAATGTTAAAACATTTTCGGTTAATAATAATAAATTGGTGATTATTTTATAATAGAGGGAGTATTTATTATTTTGCTTTATACAGCTCGCTGAACTCATGGATTAATACTACATGCGCAAACATTTATTTGCACTAAGGAGATCTAAAACTTAGGCCTATTTGTAGGCATTGTAAGGGTCAAAATAATCCCTTTTTTTCTTTTATGCCAAAAATCATTAGGATATTAAGTAAAGATCATGTTCCATGAATATATTTTGTAAACTTCCTACCATTAATAGATCAAAACATTTTTTTATTTTATTAGTTATATATTTTTTATAAATATAAATAAAACAATTTAGCCCCTAATAACTGGTTTTGTGCTCCAGAGTCACATATTTAAATGGCTATAAACGGTTAAAAGCACAGTATGTGTGCCTTTGGAAAGACCAAGTGTTATCTGTAATAAAGTGCTAGTGTAAGGATATGTATGATCGACATTTACACTTTGACAGGCCAAAGAGAACGAGGATTTGGTGTTTACTCGCTTGACAGACGGGCTACCGTCCAATAGGAGAAGCGGATATATGACTGACACGTCAACCAGCCAATCACAAGATGTTACTAAGACGGCCCATTCACAGGACGCTCAGAAGGCGGGATCTGAGGAAGTACGGGTGGGAAAAGCTTTTAGCAAATAAAATTTGAAATTTGCAAACAAGGTGCAGTGTTAACTGGATTTTAACTGAGTAAGAACAAGCAACCTGTTGCGAGGGATTGAGAAACAAGTTAAACGTAACATAAATAAATGAAAATAAAAAACAATTACAAATATATAAAAACTAAATATTGAAATGCATAGATAATAATAGTTACAAATACAATTTGTATTTGATTCTAATAGCAAACCTTGTCTCTGTTCACAGATGAATCAATAATCTTATTTAAAATATTTTTTATTTCTTTTTAATTTGAATTTTTAATTCAGAGCAAAATACAATACGACTAGGTTTAGATGCTGTATCTTTACACGTGTGAATATGAGCTTTTTCCCAATCAAACACGTGATTTTAACAGCATTCGTTAAAAGAGCGGAGCCGGTATTACACATAATTTCTTCCGTAATATCAATAAGCTTATTACATTTTGTAAAGATCAAAATTGAAATCTCAGTCCACAAATTCTAAAGACTGATTCAGATCCACAAAAAGAGCATTCTGGGTGAATACATCCATTACTTACAGGGACACAAATTGTGAAGGATATTAATTTCTATAACCTTGTTTTGGCATCACACAATTATTATGAACAGATCATATGTTACAGAAGGATACATCCGTTCCTATGAAGACAATACTGCTTATGAGAGTCATATTATTGCATTGTGTATCTAACAAACCATCATTGTTATCCTTGGCATGAACATTCATGAATCCATGACTTTGAGCTCATGTGGCATGAAGAGCTCCGGAGTTAACAGATCACCAACGGCGACTATTTCCTAATCTCCGATGCTATTTATTTTGATCTACAAGTACATTTGTATGTAACTAGGACATTTATATGTTTCTTTTATTAGTCTTATGTTTGTTATGAAGCCAATGTGCATTGATCTGTTGGCTGTCTAACT
>CM049797.1:37021575-37082317 GCA_027422405.1 Ptychobarbus kaznakovi
ACACACACACACACACACACACACACACACACACACACACACACACACACACACACACACACACACACACACACACACACACACACACACACACACACACACACACACACACACACACACACACACACACACACACACACACACACACACACACACACACACACACACACACACACACACACACACACACACACACACACACACACACACACACACACACACACACACACACACACACACACACACACACACACAGACAGACACAAATACACACGTACACTGACACACACACACACACACACACACACACACTGACAGAGACACAGACACACACACTGACAGAAACACACACTAAGCTGCACTGATGACAGTTCAAGGGTATATGTAATGCCACGGCTGGCAGAGCGTTTCTGATTCAGGAGATTATTTGACATTCTCTGCTGCTGCTGATGATGAGAATGAGGATAAGATGCAAACAGCTGTCATTTGAGACACACACGCACACACACATCCATACCAACACGCACGCACACACTATATATATATAATTGGCTCTATAATATGCAAAAACAGGAATAAAGCCAGTTTTTGCCTTATAGGCCAAACCTGAAAAAAGGCACCATCTGGTAAAAAATAAATACATTTTGAAGCCTTGCCAACAGAATCAAGCTTATTAACAAACATTACATAATTTTATAGTTAAACAGCACTGTGATTAAATATATAAGTTTTAATGGGTTTCAATGAGGACAGTTTTGTCCAAAAGGCGCTGAGAGAAACTATTTTGTGTATCTAGTGCAAAACAGATTAAAGAAAATGAGGGTGAAATATTAAAATCCCAATAAAAATACACACCTGAGCCAAAATATATGCAGTTATCACTAACACAGACAACATATATATATATATATATATATAAAAAAACTAAAATTGACAAAAATGTCCAAAATGTTGCACAAGGGTTAATAATATATATTTTTTAAATGCCATATCACTTCTCAGATTTTTTGAGAATTAAGTAAAGTTTGTTTTTCACTTTCTCTACATTGCCATCAATCCACAACACGCCTAAACACTGGAAATATATGTTTATTTGGTTACTCATTAATAGAGTGAAATATCAGCTACATATAAATCTATCCGGCACATTTTTAAATGTAAAATACGCATCACATTTGCATATAATATATAGTCAATGCATAGTACAGGAATGAGATGTGCTTCGATATTGTCAAGTAAAATACAATATATTAATAACAAAGAAATACATGCATGTATAAAAATTCATAGTCAACTATGTTTACAGAACGAGCTGATAATTTCAGCATCACAGCTTTTATATAATATGATTAACAAATACATTAATGTATATGCAGATAATGTTCCTAGAAAAACAATGCATATTAGATGTAGCATAAGCTACCATTTATTTAATCAAAAATTGTGACATATTACAATTTCAAATGTTTTTTTTATCTTACTTAGCTCAAGCATTTAAATGGAGTTTCCATAAGCAGCAATGACGATTGATAATAATAATCAGAAATATTTCTTGAGCAGCGAATATGAATATTAGAATGATTTCTGAAGGGTCGTGTGACATGCTAATGATGCTGAAAATACTAGAGGAAAACGTGCATTTTTAAATTGCAATATTTCACAATATCATATCTTTCACTATTAAAAATAAAGCTGCTGCACGATGCCATATCAGATGTGTTTAACATCTGCTTCACAAAAGCTTCTTTATGGTGAAAGTAGGTTATAAAAAGGTAAGAAAGAGATGTTCTTTGTGGAACCAAATGTGGATTTTCTTCTAAGCACCTTTATTTTTAAGAGTGTTGGATCAAATAAATGCAGCTTTATTGAGCAGAAGAGACTTTTTTCAGAAACATTAGACATTGAGATATGCCCAACATCACTGCATTTCCAATCAGCTTTGTCTTCTGGTTCAATCGCATGCATCCGAGCATGTATCTTACTGAGAAGGGAAAGAAATACTAATAAAGTCAATAAGTGTAAAGACGTCGAATCGCTCCACTTCTCTCGTTTTCTCAGATCTTCATCCTCTTGCTTTTGCTGAGAAAGAAAGATTCGCTTCAGTTCATTGTCAATCTTTTCTTATCTTAACACTTTGCTTTAAGCGAGCAAACGCTCTTTCAGTATAACTGTCCCCCTTCAGGTCCTGTACACTTGCCTAGAATAACTTTTATATTGTTATTAATATGTGATCCTGGAGCACAAAACCAGTCATAAGGGTGCATTTTTTTAAATTGAGATTTATGCATCATCTGAAAGCTGAGTAAATAATATTTCCATTGATGTATGGTTTGTTATGATTGGACAATATTTGAAAATCTGGTGCAAAAAAAACTAAATATTGAGAAAATCACCATTTCAAGACAAACTCTTACTGAACTGAAACAACTTAATTATTCACATGAAAATATGTGAGTATCAAATATGATGACACTTCAATTATCCTTGCATTGCACTGCATTACATGTTTTGACCCCAAAATAAAAACCCCAGAGGTTTGATCATAAAACGAAGCATCAAATATCATCTTACTAAAAACACATTATTGGGTGATAGAGCGACGACTGATATTTATTTACAATTTCATCTTCATTTCTAGACATATAAAAACCAGTTTCATATTTTTGAGCCTTGAAATAAAACAAGGTGCTTTTTCCATAAATGCCAGACACTTATGCAAACTTGTGAAACATATGTGATTTTATTTCCAACAATATCTCATGGCAATTCGGACATATTTTACGAGATGGCTAATTAATACGACCTCACTCGTACGGTTTAGTACGATTTCTCTAAACCCCAGTGACGGTTGGGTTTATGTGTAGGTCATTCGTACAAATTCATATGAATTGGCAACTCGTAAAATATGTACATATTGCCGTGAGATCGGCTGGTTATTACATATGTCAGTCTTTACAGAAATCAGTATAAAAGCAAGAAAATGCAGTGATATGTCGAGATACTCACTGTTTCGAGGCTTGCTTATATTCGCTCTGAAGTGTGCTTTGAATAAAAGACATTGAGACTATCATGCATTCTAACATATAACATAAAATTATCGATTTCTCTTTTACGCCAAAAATCATTAGGATATTAAGACCATGCTCCATACAGATATTTAGTACATTTTCTACCATAAATATATCAAAACTAAATTTTTGATTAGTAATATGCATTGCTAAGAACTTCATTTGAACAACTTTAAAGATGATTTTCTCAATATTTTGATTTTTTTTAATTCATTTTTATTCTGTTTTTTGCGAGTGGGATGAATTAATACACATTCATATTTAGTCTAGATTAGATCTACAGTAAGATCATGTTCACACGGCGCACTGTCATCAATAAATGGAGAAAAAAGTAACTCTGATATTTCTTGTAAATTACTTTTTAATTTATTACTTTACTAGTAACTTGAAAAAAATTATATTATTACGTAACTTGCGTTACTTGTAATGCGTCACCCCCCCCCAACATTGCTGGCTAAAACTACTAAATGTTTTCTAACTATCTGACTTAATTAATTACTGCAGGAATATGTGTTATTAAAGCGTTTTTAAATATTATTATGTGTCTAAATTACATTTAAATAGTTTATTAATAATTTACTTACACTTTCTAAACAATCTTATGAACCACTCACAACTCCTAAATAACTGTAAATAACATAATAATTTAGAAATTATAAATTGATCATTAATAAAGTATGAAAATACAATTATTAAATATAAATGCTCAAGAACAAAACATTTATAGCTGTATTTATAAACTGCTTATAGAACGAAGCATGTTGGAACAATGCTTTATAAATGATTAATTGACTATTTACTAATGCTTAACTAATGATTCGTAGCGTGCAGTTATTATAAGTGTTACTCAATTCCCTATGTAATTAATATTATGGCAAATGTGTGCTTTTGAGATGTGTTTGTGATATTTCGAATGCAGTGCTTCATTTTGCAAGCGATGATTTTTGTGTCAATTCTTGTATTTGTGTGTAAAGTTATTAAAATGTAAGTAGCCGAAAAAATACTACTACTAATACTCCAATAACTGACATTTAGTTGCAAAGTTACTGTTTATAGAACAACTAAAAATAAAGTGTTACTAATTTTATATCAATATGCTACAAAATTTTAACATTTAAATTAATGTGATAGATGAGTTAGGTCAAAAGTAATCAACATCACGGAGGTGGAACGAGTTTGCATTAAACATTGGTGTGTTTTCATTACTCCTAAAATTAAAAGTAATAATTTATTGCTTGATGTTTGATGTTGACCACCTTCATATATTCTTGAGCTGTGCAGAAATATGACCTTTCTGGACCGCGGTCTTGTCGGAGTTAAAATGATTTTACTATAGATTTCACAACGTATCTTGGATATTTAGCAATATCTGTGTTGGAGGAGGATGTATATCGTGTAAATATATTAAGTGTAGCATGTAAAAAGAGCATTGGTATAAGCAGAACACCCCCCCACACTTGGCGAATGGATAGAAATCGTTAAAGAAATATACAACATGGAACTGACTTTTATTTTGAGACTTAAAGTATTGGAAGAAATGTATTTAATACTGTCATGTAAATAATCACTGATTATATATATATATATTGTACGAGTGTAATATAAATACACACACGTGTTTTAAAAAAAAAACAAGGTTCACCCCCCCCCCCCCCTTTGTGTATATATATATACATTTTTTTGGTTTGTTTACACTGATTATTTTTGTTGTAAATAAAGTTGTCGTACAAAATGCACAAAAAAAATTATGCAAAAAACATAAAAATTAAGCAGTCTGATTACCTAAAATATGTAATTTGGAATCAGTAAGAGATTACTCTTTTGAAGTACCTTTGTGTTTTATGAGGTGCCACCGATCCCTCGTAGAATGAAGATCTTCGTTTCAAGCTGCTTTCATTTGTCTCGTTATCTTGGGATTCTGTCCGAGTCCTTATCAGTTATGTTTTATTAATGCAAGAGATGGATGATTAGATTTTACAGTAACTACAACAATTCCTCTAGCAAACATTCAGAAACATTACCTTTTTTTCTCATCCGAGTAACTAATGCAAAAATCCGGAATCTGTTCTTTGGTGATGGTCACTTTGCCCATTGTTTTAACACACAGGTACGTTTTGGGTTCAGCCACCGATTCCAGACTCCTCCAGTAACCTGAAACGTCTTGCTCACCCCACTGAAACAAGAACGTTTCATCAAAGGTTTTTTCCGTGATCGGCTCGTCTGTGGGTAGAGCCTGTGTGTGAGAGCCAGCAGACTTGATTATAGCATCACAAGAAAGTATTTAACACCATGTAACGATAATCAGTTAATTCAGCGTAAGAGACATTACCTTAAATTTGACCTCTTCATCGTGAGTAACAACAGGGAAAACAGCCTTATTTTTCATCTTAAAGCCAAACGCCATGCATTGTCTGGTTCCGTTATACAAGATATGATACACCTTGACTGAATAAGACAAGACAAATCATATTGCATCACATTAATTAAAACAAAACAGAACTTTACTGTACAAAACAAGAAACTGGCATCAAAGTACTGTAGCCATCACATCATACAGTGAAGACTGCGACACCGACAGATAACACATGAAGCATTCAGCACAGGTTCAGACCTTGTCCTAAGTTTCCAGGGTTGTATTTCTGCACATTCTGTGCCACCAGCTGATGAGAATCTTTAGGCCTCCGCTTGTCTTGAATGCACACAAGCTTTCCATCGATGGTCGACAGGTGCGCTGATTTAACAGAGTCGATGTTCATTCTTTCTGGACACTATAGACAAAGATATCCATAGACAAACCAATCATACAGACTGTAATAGCAATAATAAAACGGCAAAAATCGCATTTTGATGGATATCACAGGCACTATGCACAACAAACATGGAAGTAATCTGTTGTGGTCTAATGATTAGTTATTATTATCATAATAACTAATTCTCATTAGCCGGCAGCCATATCACCCTGCAGCCCAAGACTGGTCCCTCACTGAAGCTAAGCAGGGTTGAGCTGGTCAGTACCTGGATGGGAGACTCCTGGGAAAACTAGGTTCTGCTGGAAGAGGTGTTAGTGAGACTAGCAGGGGGTGCTCACCCTGTGGTCTGTGTGGGTCCTAACACCCCAAGTAAAGTGACGGGACACTATACTGTCAACAAGCACCTTCTTTCAGATGAGACGTTAAACTGAGGTCCTGACTCTCTGTGGTCATTAGAAATCCCATGGCACTTCTCGTCAAGAGTAGGGGTGTAACCCCAGTGTCCTGGCCAAATTCCCCCCCACTGGCCCTTATCAACCATGGCCTCCTAATAATCCCCATACACTTGATTGTCTCTATTACTCTCTCTCCTCTCCACCTGTAGCTGGTGTGTGGTGAGCGCATACACTTGATTGTCTCTATGACTCTCTCTCGTCTCCACCTGTAGCTGGTGTGTGGTGAGCGCATACACTTGATTGTCTCTATGTCTCTCTCTCCTCTCCACCTGTAGCTGGTGTGTGGTGAGGGCATACACTTGATTGGCTCTATGACTCTCTCTCCTCTCCACCTGTAGCTGGTGTGTGGTGAGAGCATACACTTGATTGTCTCTATGTCTCTCTCTCCTCTCCACCTGTAGCTGGTGTGTGGTGAGCGCATACACTTGATTGGCTCTATGTCTCTCTCTCCTCTCCACCTGTAGCTGGTGTGTGGTGAGGGCATACACTTGATTGTCTCTATGACTCTCTCTCCTCTCCACCTGTAGCTGGTGTGTGGTGAGGGCATACACTTGATTGGCTCTATGACTCTCTCCTCTCCACCTGTAGCTGTGTGTGGTGAGGCATACACTTGATTGTGACTCTCTCTCCTCTCCACCTGTAGCTGGTGTGTGGTGAGCGCATACACTTGATTGGCTCTATGACTCTCTCTCCTCTCCACCTGTAGCTGGTGTGTGGTCCACACTTGATTGCTCTATGTCTCTCTCTCTCTCCACCTGTAGCTGGTGTGTGGTGAGCGCATACACTTGATTGGTCTCTCTCTCTCTCCACCTGTATCATACACTTGATATGCTCCACCTGTAGCTCTCTCTCTCTCCTCTCACCTGTCTGGTCTCTCTTCCACCTGTAGCTGGTGTGTGGTGAGCGTGACTCTCTCTCCTCTCCACCTGTAGCTGGTGTGTGGTGAGCTTGATTGTCTCTATGACTCTCTCTCCTCTCCTCATACACTTGATTCTCTATGTCTCCACCTGTAGCTGGTGTGGTGGGTGTAAGCATACACTTGATTGGTGTATCTCTCTCTCCTCTCCACCTGTAGCTGGTGTGTGGTGAGCGTGAGTGAGAGCTACCTGATTGGCTCTATGTCTCTCTCCTCTCAGCTGGTGTGTGTAGCGCGCATGACTCTCTCTTCCTCTCCACTGATTGTGTATGTCTCTCTCTCTCCTGTAGCTGGTGTGTGGTGAGCGCATCCACTTGATTGGCTCTATGTCTCTCTCTCCTCTCCACCTGTAGCTGGTGTGTGGTGAGTTGTGTGTGAGCGCATACTATGTCTCTCTCCTCTTGATTGGCTACACTTGATGTCTCCTCTCCTCCTCTCACCTGTAGCTGGTGTGTGGTGAGCGCATACATTGTCTCTATGACTCTCTCTCCTCTCCACCTGTAGCTGGTGTGTGGTGAGCGCATACACTTGATTGGTGTAGCGCATACACTTGATTGGCTCTATGACTCTCTCTCCTCTCCACCTGTAGCTGGTGTGTGGTGAGAGTGAGTCTCTATGCTGTAGCTGGTGTGTGGTGAGCGCATACACTTGATTGCTATGCTCTTGTAGCTGGTGTGTGGTGAGGGCATACACTTGATTGGCTCTATGACTCTCTCTCCTCTCCACCTGTAGCTGGTGTGATTGGTGAGCGCATACATGATTGGTGTAGCTGGTGTGTGGTGAGAGCATACACTTGATTGGCTCTATGACTCTCTCTCCTCTCCACCTGTAGCTGGTGTGTGGTGAGCGCATACACTTGATTCTCTATGTCTCTCTCTCTCTCCACCTGTAGCTGGTGTGTGGTGCACTTGATTGGCTGTAGCTGGTGTGTGGTGAGCGCATCCATGATTGGCTCTATGTCTCTCTCTCCTCTCCACCTGTAGCTGGTGTGTGGTGAGGCATACACTTGATTGTCTCTATGTCTTCACCTGTAGCTGGTGTGTGGTGAGCGCTCGCTGAATCTGATTGTCTCTCTCTCCTCTCCACCTGTAGCTGGTGTGTGGTGAGCGCATACACTTGATTGATGTCTCTCTCCTCTCCACCTGTAGCTGGTGTGCATACACTTGATTGTTCTATGGTCTCTCTCTCCTCTCCACCTGTAGCTGGTGTGTGGTGAGCGCATACATGACACTGTAGTGGTGAGTTGAGGCATACACTTGATTGGCTCTATGTCTCTCTCTCTCTTCTCCACCTGTAGCTGGTGTGTGGTGAGCGCACAGCGCATTGATTGGCTCTATGTCTCTCTCTCCTCTCACCTGTAGCTGGTGTGTGGTGAGCGCATACACTTGATTGTCTCTATGTCTCTCTCTCCTTTCCACCTGTAGCTGGTGTGTGGCGCCGTTGAACACTGGTGGTGGTTGAGGAGAGACCCCCCCCCCACATGATTGTAAAGTGCTTTGGGTGTACAACAATATACAATAAAGCACTATATAAATGCATCATTCATTCATCATCATCATTAACTAATTGGAAATGAAACATTCGTTAAAAATCATATCACCAAACCTCACATTGCAGAACTGGAAACCATATAGCCTAATGCATGCATTCCAAACCCGTGTTGTTTCTATGAAATATGGTCCCCTAAAGCAAGGCTGGACAACTTCGGTCTTGAAAGGCAGACAAGTCCTGATTCGTGTTGCTGGCTGGAATTAAGCACAACTGTTTCTAACAAAGCCTGGTTTCTCCAAAGTTGTTTTTTTATCCTTTTCTGTCATCGATGGAGTTTGGGTTCCTTGCCACTGTTGCCTTTGGCTTTCTTAGTTGGGGATGCTTAATTTCTGGCAATGTTGTGACTTGCATGCATTGTGAAATGCATAATCAAACACACCCGCCTGTAGCTTTCAAGTGATCTTGAAGACATTGATTAGCTTGTTCAAGTGTGTTTGATTAGGGTTAGAGCGAAACTCTGCAGAACAATGGCCCTCCGGGACCAAAGTTGCCCAGCCCTTCCCTAAAGGGACATGAATCATATAGAAAAGGAAATGATAAGCGATAGGAAGGCAAGGCAAGGCAAGTTTATTTATATAGCACATTTCATACACAGTGGTAATTCAAAGTGCTTTACATAAAAAGTGAAATAATCATTCACAGCAATAAAAACAAGGAGTTAAAAATAATAAAACAAGGAATTTTAAAATGATATAGAAATTGATTTAAAATGAAATTTAAAACAGTTAAATAGAATAGGATTATACATAAAATAATGCAGTCAGTTCGGACGTAGCACAGTGCTCATTCAACAAATGCACAGCTAAATAGATGAGTTTTGAGTCTGGATTTAAATGTGGCTAATGTTTTAGCACATCTGATCTCTTCTGGAAGCTGGTTCCAGCTGCGGGCGGCATAATAGCTAAAAGCGGACTCCCCTTGTTTTGTGTGAACCCTTGGTATTTCTAACTGACTCGATCCTAATGATCTGAGTGGTCTGTTAGGTTTATATTCAGTGAGCATATCTGCCATATATTTAGGTCCTAGACCATTGAGTGACTTATAAACGAGTAAAAGTACTTTAAAATCAATCCTAAATGTAACTGGAAGCCAGTGTAAGGACCTGAGGACTGGTGTGATGTGCTCAGATTTTCTGGTTCTAGTCAGAATCCTGGCAGCAGCGTTCTGGATGAGCTGCAGCTGTCTAATGGTCTTCTTTGGAAGGCCGGTGAGGAGACCATTACAATAATCCACCCTGCTGGTGATAAAGGCATGAACAAGTTTCTCCAAGTCTTGACTGGAAACAAAACATCTAATTCTTGCAATGTTTTTGAGATGATAGTATGCTGATTTAGTTACTGCTTTGACATGACTACTAAAGCTAAGGTCTGTCTCTAGAATCACCCCAAGATTTCTGACTTGATTTTTAGTTGTTTGACCCCTAGAGTCAAGGTATGCATTCACCTTGAGAACTTCATCTTTGTTTCCAAATGCAATGACTTCAGTTTTCTCCTTGTTTAACTGAAGAAAGTTTTGGCACATCCAACTGTTAATTTCATCAATGCATTGGCAGAGGGAGTCAATGGGGCTATAATCATTTGGAGATAAGGCTAGGTAGATCTGGGTATCATCAGCATAGCTGTGGTAGGCAATTTGGTTCTTCCTCATTATCTGACTTAGTGGGAGCATATACAGGCTAAACAAGAGCGGTGCAAGTATTGAGCCTTGTGGGACTCCACATGTCATGGACGTCCACTTAGACTTATGCTCTCCTATACTCACATAATAACCTCTCCCTTCTAAGTATGACCTGAACCATTTGAGTGCCATCCCAGAAAGCCCGACCCAGTTTTCCAGTCTCTCTAGAAGTATGTTATGATCGACAGTGTCAAACGCAGCACTAAGATCTAGTAGTACCAGCACTGATATTTTGCCAGAATCAGAATTAAAGCGAATATCATTTATTATCTTAATGAGTGCTGTCTCTGTGCTGTGATGCACGCGGAAACCAGATTGAAAATTATCCAGGTATCCATTTGAGTTTAAGTAGTTGTTCAGCTGATTAAAAACTACCTTTTCAATAATCTTACCTATGAAAGGAAGATTTGATATTGGTCTATAGTTGCTCAACATGGTGTTATCAAGATTGCGCTTTTTCAGAAGGGGCTTAACAACTGCAGTTTTCAGGGAGTTTGGAAAAGTCCCAGAAAGAAGTGAGGTGTTCACCACTTCTAAGAGATCTGCTTCTAAACAGTTAAGCACACTTTTGAAAAAAGATGTGGGAAGTGTATCAAGATAGCAGGTTGACGATTTAAGATGCTGTACTATTTCTTCCAAAATTTTGCTATCAATTGTTTTAAAAACAGACATAGTCACTTCTTTTTGAGATTGCTGTCGAATCTGTGTGACCTCTGTATTACAGGAAGATGTGCCAATCTCCTTCCTGATATTACTGATCTTCTCTGAAAAGAAGGAAGCAAACTCATTGCATTTGCTGTCAGAGAGCATTTCACTGGGAATCTGACTTGGGGGTTTGTCAGTCTCTCAACAGTAGCAAAAAGAGTGCGAGTGTTGTTTAAGTTACTGTTTATAAGGTTTGAGAAGAAGGTCTGTCTAGCTGTGGCTAGTTCCAAATTGAAAGCATGAAGGCTGTCTTTATAGATGCTATAGTGTATTTCTAGTTTCGTCTTCCGCCACATCCGCTCAGCTTTTCTGCATTGTCTTTTCATATTCTGAACTGCTGTTGATTTTCTCCAAAATGATTTTTGTCTGCCATTCTTCTTGCTGACCTTTATCGGTGCAATATCATCAATAACATTCTTAACTTTTGAGTTAAATGAATCCAGGAGAAGATCAACAGAGTCTGCAGAAATGCTTGGTGTTAAAGATATTGCCTTCATAAATAGCACACTAGTGTTCTCATTAATGCATCTCTTTCTGACAGAGACAGATCTAGATTCAGTGGTGACAGAGATCAATATATCAAAGAAAATACAGAAGTGATCAGACAGAGCTACATCCTTAATGACAATGGATGAAATGTTTAGACCTCTACTGATGAGTAAATCTAGAGTGTGTCCACGATTGTGTGTGGGTCCGTGCACATGCTGAATCAGGTCAAAAGTGTTTAAAACTGTTACAATTTCTTTTGTAGTTTTGATTTCAGCATTGTCTATGTGAATATTAAAATCCCCTGCAATAGCAAAACAGTCAAACTCTGAGGAAATCATTGATAACAGTTCTGTGAACTCTTCAACAAAGGCTGGAGAGTATTTTGGGGGCCTGTAAATGATAATAAACAGAATGCGTGGGGCACCTTTCAGCACAATACCTAGATATTCAAAAGACAAGTACTGACCAAATGACACTTGCTTGCATTGATAAACATCTTTAAACAGAGCAGCTACACCTCCACCTCTCCTAACAGTCCTGCAGACACTTATAAAATTAAAGTTAGGAGGGGCTGTTTCAGTGAGGACTGTTGCACTGCAGTTGTCTTCTAGCCATGTTTCAATTAGAAACATAAAATCCAGGTTGTTTGTGGTTATTAAATCATTGATCACAAATGATTTATTTTTTAGTGAGCGAGTGTTTAAAAATGCTAACTTGATGGAATTACATTTTGTCTCTACAGCAATCTTAGACTGATGCATTACAGGCCGCAGATTAGATGGGTCAGCCGTGCGGCTTGAGAAGGCCTTAGACCGTCTATCACGTGATAAAACAGATATAGAGAAGGCTACAGGCACACTGGGTTCCCGCTTGTTTTGTAAACGTTTGTGAATGTTGCTGCTAATATAGCGGGGACCCGACACATATCACTGAGAGCTGTTATCAGTTGTTTTTGGTTCACCTACAGCAGATGGAGGAGGGTTTGGGCCCTTGCGTTGTGGCAGCGGTCGGAGAGCTCTCACAGGAGGAGGCGGGAGAGCTGAGCCTGCAGTCTTTGGTGGTTGGGGGGCCCGCCGTTTTTTAGTTGATATCTGGGGACTTGCAGAGAGTTTGGTCCCAGCATACACCAATTCCTCCATTTTCTGCTTGAAAAGCTGGAGAGAGGGATAGTGTGTCTGGTGAAGTGGATGTGTTGTCCTGGATGCTGGAGAGAGGGATAGTGTGTCTGGTGAGCGGGGCTCTAGCTCTGGTGTTTCCGGTGATGTGTTGTCCTGGCTTCCCAGGCTGTTTTCCAGAAAGTCGTCCTTGGGTGCTGAGTCTTGGAGCTGTTGTAATACGTCACAGTCTGCATGTGATGAGCTCTGTGGGCAGGGCTCAGCCGGGATGTCCATGAGCAGTGCTTGTTTTGGCTGTGTGGCGTTATCAGTATCCTTGTGGATTCTTCAACCACATAATGACTCGGAAGCTGATATGAAGTCCTGTGGTCACTCATATTCTGTCCAGGTGAGTGTATGAGTGGATTGGCACACACCACTGAAGGATGACGGAGGGAGAAATAGAAATTGTCTTTTAGCACTCTTGCACCAAGTTTGTTTGGGTGGAGGCCATCCAGTTTAAACAGTTGTCTGTGGCCCCAGAAAATATTGAAGTTGTCGATGAAGTTGACTCCTTTTGTACTGCAGGTTCTTTGTAGCCATGTATTCAGCCCAAGCAACCGTGAAAACATGTTAGTTCCCCTCGCTGGGAGTGGACCACTGATGAACGACTGAACTTCAAGTCTTTGAAGTGTTTCAAAGAGTTCACTGAAATCTTGCTTAAGCAGTTCTGACTGCCCTTTCCGAATATCATTCTTCCCCACATGGATGATGACTCGATTTGCAGTCTTGTGCTTCATCACAATGCTCCGAAGTTCCTTGTTCACATCAGAGACGGTTGCTTGAGGAAAGCAACAGGTAGTAGCAGTCCTGGTTCTGACGTTTCTAATAATAGAGTCGCCCACTATCAGAGTCCTGGGCTCGGCTGCGCTCTGAGCTGAATGCCGCCGTCTGCTCGACCTTGAGCGCCTGTTAGTAGCAATGTTAGCTGCTGGCTGATTCGATCCGAGTTTTGTCATATTTTGGGATTCCTCATCCACATTCATCAATGTTTCAAATCTATTCTCAAGATGTATAGGGGGTTGTAGAATACCAGTGCTTACAAGTCTTGTCATAGCCGTATCTGGGGTAGAGGATGCTACAGCAGCAATACGAGATACTCGTGACAATCTGATGTCTCGAGAGCCTTTGGGTCTCGCTCCCTGTTTGTGCCATCGATTAGTCCGTCGATCAGTTTCGACTTGTTCCTCTACACTTGGTATAAACTGTTTAGATTCACTAGATTCACAGGACTCACCGGCTGTATGCTGAGGGGGTCCGTGGTGACCGTCTGCTGTATGTTCCGTCTGTTTTGGAAGTCCAGCAAATAACTTTGTTTCAAGAACCACAATCCTTTGAAGAAGTTTGTGGCAGTTCATGCAGCAAGTAGATTCCACTAGAGGCATTTTCTCTCATCTGTTTGAATGTAGACAGCTGTATTTATCTGTCTCTGGAATGTAAACTGCTGGCAGTGGGAGGCAAAAAGTCCTCTTTTTCCAAAAAATGTGTTGTTTGAGCACTGTGCTGATCTGCTGAAGTAAAAATCTTAGAGAGATCTGAGAAAAGAACAAAAATAGGGAGCAAAGCGCAGAGCAATAGCAAGAGCGTCCGAACGGTAGCAAAGCCGGAAGGGAAGGGGTTTAAACCCCTTTAGGAAGGAAACTACTATTAAAATGATTTTGATCATTTCCCCACAACACACTAAACACTGCACTTATGGAAAGTTACAGACGTGTTTCTCTTCTCCCATTCAAAACGAACACACTTCATCAAGTATCATCTATTCCTTCTTAGAGTAACCAGCCGGATGACAACCAATCAGGTTTTAAAAGCAGTCACTCAACTGAGACTGCTTTGCTGATGGTCACTGAAGCTCTGGGAATTGCAAAAGCTGATTCTAAGTCATCGGTGTGCAAACCACAACAACTGGTCACAGGAGTTCCTCAGGGCTCAGTCCTTGGACCGCTCCTTTTCTCCACTTGATGGAGACCTCTATGTCTCTCTCCTCCTCTCCACCTGTAGCTGGTGTGTGGTGAGCGCGTACACTTGATTGTCTCTATGTCTCTCTCTCCTCTCCACCTGTAGCTGGTGTGTGTATCATCCAAGTGGATGCTGCACACTGGTGGTGGTTGAGAAGAGACCCCCCCACATGATTGTAAAGCGCTTTGGGTGTACAACAATACACAATAAAGCGCTATATAAATGCATCATTCATTCATTCATCATCATTAACTAATTGGAAATGAAACATTAGTTAAAAATCACCAATCCTCAGATTGCAGAACTGGAAAACATTTAGCCTAATGCATGCATTATTCAAGAAACGGCTGAAAACTCTCCCCTTCATCCTTCTGAGAAAAACATCTGTTATTAGTTTACTCGTTTATTTCACCTTGTCCCTTATGGGCTCTGATGGACTACAGATGTGCACAGAAGAACATAACATACGGCATTTAGGCAGAGCGTTTAATGAAGCTTAGAGATGGCATGATTGCATTTAAATTCATAACAATGCTATGAGATTGATGTTTTAAATACAATATAGCCTACCAAATGATGTAAAGAACTGATGCTTTAAAAATAAAATCTTCCTAATAGCTACGTAATCCCTCTGAAGATGTCTGAAATTAGTATTTATTCCCTTTTTATGATGCATCACTTGTTGCATTACTCATTTGTGAGTCGCTGAATCTAAATGTATGCATGTGTTAAATC
The DNA here is from genome assembly GCA_027422405.1 of Ptychobarbus kaznakovi. Classification (NCBI taxonomy): domain Eukaryota; kingdom Metazoa; phylum Chordata; class Actinopteri; order Cypriniformes; family Cyprinidae; genus Ptychobarbus; species Ptychobarbus kaznakovi. The sequence goes on from CM049797.1 coordinate 37,037,035, forward strand.
AATGGTTTTCTAAATTAATGAATGCAATTATTTAAATGGAATGTTTTACTCCAATCTCATTTGTCGCATCATGCAGTGGCACTGAGTACTGAGAACATTTCATTCACAGCCTCTCGTGGTTTATTGCATGTGTAAAACAGTAAAAAAGTCATAAAATACGCGTTCAATAGTTAATGTGTACTTATTTCAAACATCAGTGTTATTAATATATCAAAGTGCAACATTTTCCTAAAGTTTGACTTTAATTTAATCTTTACAGATCTATTTAAGACTTGCAAATGAAATGTGCAAATGGTACAAACGCATGCATATACCTGGTTTTCGGATGATCAGCGGAGTTCCTCGTCCTCGAGCGTCTGTCTGCAGATCACGAGGATCTCGAGCGCATTTATAGGCAGAACCGATGCAGCATGCACACGCTTAACGGATGACGTAGCCTTACCGGAACCATTACTCCAGACCGATCCAGCCCGTATGTGCGAGGCTTTTGGGAAGGATATAGAGGAAGAAACGCCTCCACAGCAGGGAGTGTGTGACCCATGTGTGACCCACTTCCAGCCCAAATAACCTCGAATTTGGTGGCATGTCGTTTTTTTGGACAAAGCTAGTGAGATGTACCGAGGGGGGACACGCGTGTCTTCCATGAGCTTCAAACTCCCGTTGCTCTCATCATTCATTCACTTCGGTGCTCTTCTGGCGGTCTGGAGTAAAACGCACCCCAGAAAAAAAGCATGTTTTTTCGCCCTTGCGCGCGATCATATTCCCATGTTATGATTTAACCTCCTGCATCAGCCGCATAGGGCTCTACAGCGAGTCCACTATTAAAACTCAGGAGCAGCATGAAAACTACTGCGCGATCGAGTCCACTATTAAAACATATTTGTGTTTCAGGGCAGCACCAATGGTTGCAACTGACCCGACAGCATATTTGTGTTTGCAATGGAGTAATGCTTCAATCAGTTACTAACACCTGCTTTTGCAATGGAGTAATTGTTACACACCCCTCCCATTGTCCATACCACCACAACTCGTTCTCCCGGGTCCATACCAAGCGGGTCTCGAACGTTCGTTTTGTGTTCCGGAGCGGGAGGTGGGCGCTAACAAGGAACGCCAAAGGAACCCGGATTCCGGAGCTGGTGGGGAGTCGCTTTAAAAAGGAAGCGCCTCTTTTGAGGTCAGGAGAGTGAGGTTTAGACACAGAGCCTCTAGCGTGGAAGTCGCTAGAGCGCCTCTTTTGACTAGACACAGACCACTGGAATACAGTTACATCATTATAACAAAACACAGACTAATTAACAGATTCATCAGTGAACTAAATGAGTGCTAAGATGAGTGATTAGGCTTTGAATGAGCTTGCAAATGTGATATTGATTTAATACTTGCAAATGTGATATTGATTTAATACAACAAGTTAAGCTAATTTAACAAGTTAAGATTGTCTAATACAACACTTGCCTTATTTTGCTCTATTTCTATACAACACTTCACAGCACATCTCCATTCAAACACATTTTGCTCTTTTCGTTTATTAATGCACATCTCCATTCAAACACACTGCGTTTTTAAATTAATCAAGTTTATTAATGTTAATGATTTAATAACTCGTTTTTAAATTAATAAAGACAAGCTGCTTCGTTCCTGTTAATGAATCCATTAAATAACTCATTCAGTGATAAAACAGTGATTTTAGTTTTAAAGTATATTTGTGTAATTTAAATCATTTAATATTTCTATATTCAAACATAAATCATAGCTGCTTCGTTCCTGAATCCATTAAATGAATGATTCAGTGTAAATACTCCTACAAACGCATGTGTGTTCTTCTGTGCCACGATTTTAGTATACTCAGTATTTCTCAAATACTGATTTGTGTAATTTAAATCATTTAATTTTTCTATATTCAAACATAAATCTTAATATATTTCTGTAGTTTTAATTAGAAATGTTAAACCGCTTATAAATATATATTTGAGCCTGCACAGACACTCACAGACACAGACACGCCCGCACGCACACACACACACACACACGTGTGGAAGACCGTGTTGTTCATTCACTCTTTCACCTACAATTTCTTCCAGTCCTGAGAAGATTAAGAAGTATTCTTAATATATTTCTGTGGGTTTTAATTAGCTTTCCAAAAAATGTTAAATGGTTTTCCCTTCTGGAGCATCAGTGAGTGTTTGAGCCTGCACAGACCAAACTCACAGACACAGACACTAACAGACACGACACGCCCGCACGCACACACACACACACACATGGAGTGGTTCATTCACTCTTTCACCTACAATTTCTTCCAGTCCTGAGAAGATTAAGAAGTACTCAGTGGGGCTTTCCAAAAAAATGGTTTTCCCTTCTGGAGCATCAGTGAGTGTTTGAAGCTTCTGTAATGCTGGACACTGTGCAAGACAATATTAAAACAATCATGACACAAGACTATATTTTAAAAGTTAACGTTCAACATTTCAGCTACTGATTCCTGTGAGCAAGCGCTCTTTCACACCGACATGCTTCAGATGTTTTCACATGTTCAGGGTTAAAAGCATTTTTCATGCGTCTGCAGAACAGATGCCTTCATGGATTTATTAAAATGTGTGTAGTCTCAGATTAAATCAATCCTGCATGCGTCTCGGCACATGGCCATCTGTAAGACAGCCGTCTGAACTGCTATGGCAAGCCGTTTTGGCTTTTATTCCTTCCATATGAATTCCTGATATCAACAATTCAATTTTCACTAGTTAACATGCTAATTCTTGATATCAGGAATGTTTCAGAATGTTCAGAAATGAATATTGTCATTAGTAACGATGTAATTCTTAATATCAATAATTGAGTTTGAATGGCAATCCATGGTGATATTTAACTAGTGAAAATACAATTACACATATCAGGAATTATAGTTGTAACTAGTTGAAATTTAAAGGTCTCCGTCTTCTAATCTTCTATCAAGATGGTCAAGAATGCATACAGCGCCGGACGTGACCGCTTTTCTGGTACCCAAAACTAGTACTTTAAAGGAATACCGCCAACAACAGCACAGGTTTATATTGAACCAGTTTCAATTCAGTCTATCGTTTTTACCCCGAGACAGGCGGTAGCTGTCGGCCAATCTCTGCGTTCTGATTGGTCAGATCACCTGTCAATCAAGCTGTGACGCCACACGCTTATAGGAACGTCCACCTGGAGGCTAAAACCAAGCTTTGCTCCACTGACCGCCAGCTATTTTCACACAGTTTGCATTAAGTAATAATGTAGTAAAACGCAGATATTAATAGGCGAGACTAGAGGTCGACCGATATTGAATTTTACCGATACCGATAGCTAGGCTTGACCATACTTGCCGATAACCGATTAATTAACCTATAGTTTTTAAAATGGATACTGGATAAAAAATAAAGACATAACTGAATCATGAAAATGTGCTCTATTAAATAAATATGATTATATTAAGAAATATTGAGGTAAATTAAAGACATGCATTCAAATTGAAACAAAAAGTAACATCCAAAATGAATAAAAAAGGCACTCCAAATAACAACTAATTTTAACTTTTAACTGAAACAGGAGACTGAAACAGGAGAAACGTAACTAGTCCTGTTAAAGAACTGCAAGAGATTCAAGTGTAACATGGTCCACTTCTAGTTCTAGTTCTATTTTAATATTCACAGTTAAGAAGCCTCAAATTATAATGGCGAAAGCAGAGCTGGTGTGCATGGTGTCCAGTGAGTCGGCTCCTCCTGGCTTCATAAAGCATGCCCACTTCACTGAACACCCTTTCACTAGGCACAGTGGATGGTGGGGGGCACAGGAATTTCTTTGCTAGATGTGCAAGTGTTTTAAATCTTGTTTAATTTTTCTGCCACCACTGCAGAGGCATGTCACTTCTTTCAATGACAGGCTCTGACAAATAGCACTCAAGCTCAGTCTCAAAGCTGTACATCCAGTGAGACACAGCTGCGGCACCAAGGACCCTGGCATACAGAAACTAAAGTGGGCTGATGGATTTTCTGCTTCTTTGTCTCTGGATCTAAACCCTCATCCTGCTCAGGTCCTTCTAGTAGAGGGCATGGACCATCTTCTATGAGCATGGCAAGCTCTTCAGCTTCCTCTTTTAGCAATTTTTTTCCTTTCTCAAGTGTTTCTTCAGATGCACAGGCATGGGCCTTGTATCTGGCATCAAGGAGTTTTGCTAGGACAATAATTTTTGTCTCCTTGCCTCAATGTAAATGTTAATTAAGTATTATTCATATTAATAATAATTATTAATATTACTAATATGAATTTATCCCACAGAGGACACTGTTCTAATGAGGGGAACAAACTGAACTGTTATTGTAATCAACTGTCATCCATTTATTCATTTTAATAATATTTATTCATCTGATTTTACATATGACCTGAGAAAATCGTGTCTATAATTTTGGTTTGTGAGATCGAGCTGCCCACACAAACATTTAGGAGGACAGAAACTTGTTGTCTACGCTGCTCAGCGACTTTCATTAATAAAATAGCTTTTAGATACTGGATTGCTACATTATAAAGAGGGGGTAAAATTACTGTTTAAATAACTAAACTCAAATATTCATTGTTTGTAGTGACGCGCATATGCAGGTGGGCTAATTCACACACGCAACGGTCACCTCTCTCTCTTTCCCTCTCTGTGTGTGTCTCTCTTCTCTCACAAACTCTCTCTGTCTCTCTCCGCACTATTTCATCTCTGTCTGAACCGGGCAGAATGCTAGAGCTAACGAACTTTGTGTCAGGTGGTCCTTGCCTTCACGTCGTGCATTAAAATCGTGTATTTCACAACCGAAATACATTTTCAATGACGTTCCGTGCAACAGAAACACTCGGTTTAGCGGAGCTTTTACGATTAATTAACCATGACGTTTTAAAGCGCGGTTAATAGTAAAACTGGTTAATCGCTGCATACCTAATATTCACAGGCTTTACATTTGCAACTTCGCTGGCTACCGAATGCGACCAGCTGGGGTTAATGACGTTAAACTGCTAATGTTAGCGTCCTCTCAGCCTTGTCGGCAAACATACCGTGGTTCTTTCTCCAATGCAGCATCTAGTCAACAAATTAATTACTTTATATTGACATAAAAGTGTACTGAATACATACCTTTTCGCTGTCTGTGTTTTAAACGTGCATCTGAAATGTCAGCAGCACTGCGCTCTCTCCAGGCAGCGTGTGATCTCCGTGCAGCGCGCAGTATCACGTGTCAAAACAAAAGCACGTGTTTTCAGTGATTTTCGCCTCTAGAGGCCGCTCTCGCAGTAGATATGTTGGCTCTCGCGCTGTATAATGACAACGGACCATTGACAGCCGTTCCGGCAGCGGATGTAATCTGGAAAAACTATCGGAGTGGATTTTTGCCGATAACCGATAGTTCCGGGAATCAACTATCGGTGCCGATTAATCGGCAAAACCGATACATCGGTCGACCTCTAGGCGAGACACCTTATTGATGATGTATATTTTGTACAGGCAAGAAGATGAAGCCAGAATATAAACACAATGTGCAAATTGTGCAAATAAACTAATAAACACAGCTGTGGTTTATTAGTTAAACTAATGAACCAAACTAATGAATCAAATTGTGCTCACTAAACTAATACACACAGCTGTGGATCATTCAGATAACAACACAGCATTAAGAATCAAGAGAGAGAGAGAGACATTAAAATAAATAATTCCAATGTGTTCATAAGGGTGTGTGAGAGTTTATAAAGACAGATGTAGGAAGAAAACAATTATAATCAACAACATGGGTGGTCCAAGTTCAGATTTGATCAATACTTAATACCCAAGAGCACATTTACGGTCATTTTAGGTGTTAAATTCGCATGAAACTTTCATTAGAAGTGCTTTACCGTAACCCAGATTTTGTGGGTTTTTGACTCTGTTGCAACTCCTTTAATCATTGTGCCAAAAACTTGTATTGAACCTTAAATACTGTAACACATTGTGACGTTATTATAAAGAAGATGACGAGAAACATAATCAAAGAAAACCTGAAAAAAAGTGTTTTTCTGAAACTTTTCCCCAAAAATGATCCCCATTTGCTTTCACTGGAAGTGTTTATTATTATGCCACACATGCTGTTGATCGAGTTGAGCTTGTATTGAATTCTGGATTATATATATATATATATGCATGTATTGCACTCTCATTATAGATGAGCAATATTCAGCTATGTAAGCTGTTTGTAAGGCGAGCACTTTTGGACGTTATGGACTGTTTTGGTCGTAACGTCCTCGCTGATGATGTGAACCGCAAACAATTCCTTGCATCATTAACCGAGTGACAGATTTCTGTCGTATGTTACTCACTGAAAAATATAATAAGCACTTCTTGTTTTAAACTTGTTGCATCATGCTTATATTTTTTTGAAGCATTATCAGGGTTTGATCCTCAGTTACTGCATTCATCAGAAAGACAACTTTACACATATGTCCAAATTATTTCTAATAATAATTCTGTTTCTTGAACTCTCTTCACCAAAGAATTCACACCAGAACATGTAAGTGTTTCTCGAGCAGCAAAATCAGCATATTAAAATGATTTCTGAAGGATCATGTGACACTGGAGCAATGGCTGGCTTCAGAAATAAAATTATTACATTTTGTATTATTTTAAATTGTAATAATATTCCACAGTTCTACACATTTTTTTGTTGATTAAATGAATGCAGCCTTGTTAAGAGAAAGAAAACAAACATTTTACCAACCACAAATCTTCTAAAAACAATGCAAATGTGTATGTTTTTGTTATATATTTTGCATATGGTTCAAAGACGTTAAGACGTCCGCATCAAAAGAGATTGACAAACGTGATTTTATCTCCATAGAAAGCACATTAAATCTAACGAAAGAGTCTATTTTAAGGTTTCAAAAACAATAAATGTCAACATTTGGTTGAAACAATGTTACATTGTCATTGTATTTATGTAAAAATGCTTATTCTGACTAGTAAATATTAAAATATATAAAAGAATAAGGGAGCATATTTAATTTTATTGTGTTTTAAATGAGTAAAAAATTATTATTGACAAATGGGCGAAACCTAGAATAGAGGCACATTTAAAAAATGTAAAATTACAACTAATTAATATCTGAGGTGAAAGTAATTACGTCTTTTAATGTGTCATAAATTGATTTTTGCTGTAATTATGTTACGCTGAATTATATTTTAGTGTTTCTGTAAATCAGGGGAAAATGTATGATTTATTTTTTGCACAGAAAAACAAAATTGCAATTAAATTAAACTGAAAACTTTAACATTTTTAGGGGAAAACAACAATTTAAAGCAGTATTACACATGTTGTTTTTATGCTTAAACCCGTTTCATCTTTGACACATTTATATTTCTCATCTTCCTGCAGATAAAACGGTTCTATCACAAGACTAAACGTGTTTTGACGAGTGTTTTTGTCTTTAAAAATAACGCTAGTTTGGTTCAAATATGCATCAGTTTACTGGACCTAACGTCACGCGATTCCCAGAAACAAGAGACTTCTGCTCTTTTAAGACAATCCTCTACTTGTTTTGACAAAAAAACGCATCCCTCCCATCCCCGAAGCGCACGCTTAATGACCGTACAGCAGCAGAAGAAACTCAAAAACTGTTCACAAATCAACATTTAAAACATTTAATAAACAGCAAAGATGTGCATGAAGTCATATCACAAAACATCAATGGGAACTGATCTAAACAACGCTCAGGATATGCACAAAAAATTAATTTAATGTTTGTTTACATCTAAATGTAACTCTCCACTTTCAACAGAACAAATTACATTGCTGACTCAAATATGGTTTAATAATCATGCAGAGATCGAGTCCGATGCATAAATCATATCTGAAGTTATAAATACAGAAAGTAGCTTTTTCAGTACACGTTCCTTCAGATTTTTGCAGCACATAAACAAAACCATCATCCGCATACAGCAGCGATGCATAGCAATATGAAGCAAAAGATCCAAGTGGGACATGAGCGTGATCATGCTTCATCCTCCTCTGGATAAACAAGCGTAACGTGAACGCGGTCCGTCAGCGCTTCGTTCTCACGGTACACATACACAGGTGAGCTCTGACCTTTGACCTCACCTGCAAGCTCACAGAGAGAGGTCACGCAGGGCTCGTGGTCCTGCAGAGCCGCGGGGTAGCGGCGAGCGCTTCTCTCGATCCGCACCGAGCGGCGCACCGGGGTAAAGAAACGGATTTCGTGACCGTCCACACGTCCTGGTTCTGCTCCTCGCTGACTCCTCTTCCCTCTTAAAACAGCAGAGAGCATGATCAGAGCATTGATGATGCAGCAGAAACAACTCATAATCATCCTGGACACAATTCACACTGTAAAAAATTACCACGATTTTAACGGTAAAAAAATGAAAATGCTACAGTAAGAACCTGTTAACGGTAAATTACTGTAAAATTGACTTTCTCAGAATTCCCTGCATTGCATTTCAAATGTTGATGTTTTTTCTTATCAGTTATGTTTATTAGGGTTGTATGTTACATCTAATGTTTATTGCATATTTCAGTTTAACGAGTCTCATTATGATGGTGTTTAGTGTTTGTGTGAATGACACGGTGTACCTTCTATATATTTATTAATATTTAAAAGCTGTTTTCTATGGGCTTTGGTTCATCATGTGACTCTCTCATCACCACCTGCTGGTCATCAGTGTATTACAAAGATGGGGGGGGAAAGCTTTTGTCTTATCTCCTGAGGCCACAAGAGGGCGCATCATTCAATGCAATACAAAACAACTATCTGTGAAAAAAGTGCATAATGTTTCAAATAATGTTAATAAAGCATATATAATTAATTAAGTTGCTTAAACAATTAGAAACAATACCACATGCATGCATGTATTTATAGTTTAACACAAAGGACTAAAAACCAATCACAAAGAGTGCTTTTTCTATTTAAAAATGCTGGAAAAACAGTCATAAAGTCTCGAGACGTGTTTTTTAAAAGTTGCATTAATTTTGCATGCTTTCTAAACATGCGTCTCCCTCGAGTGAGACAGATAGATGTCTCTATAGAACATGTGATTAATTATGTGTTCTGTGTGAACGGCTTGGGTTCAGTTTTGATGTAAACAACATCTATGCAGTGATGTTATCTGTTTTAACTGCAATATTTTGAATGAACAACGCAGTAGCGCTGCATCTAGTGGCATCAACTGGATAAGCTATGAAAAGCATTAAAATGCAACGACACCTACATCGTCATCACATCTCGTGCGCCGCTGATAAAGCCGCCAGACGCGCACACAACATTCAAATGTGGATTTTTATTTTAAATGCAATTTTTTTTGTCAGCCCTAGTAAGTGTGCAGGTGTCGTACCCCGGGGTCGCTGTGATTGTATACTTGACGACTGACGAGTCTCCCCTCGCTCCAGATATGAGGGCACTGATGGGTTTCGGGGTGCAGATGATGTCATCGCCGTCCTCTTCATCACACACGCCCGTCTCTTCCTCTTCATCACACACGCCCGTCTCTTCATCACACACTCCCGTCTCTTCCTCTTCATCACACACTCCCGTCTCTTCCTCTTCATCACACACTCCCGTCTCTTCCTCTTCATCACACACGCCCGTCTCTTCCTCTTCATCACACGCCCGTCTCTTCATCACACACTCCCGTCTCTTCCTCTTCATCACACACTCCCGTCTCTTCCTCTTCATCACACACTCCCGTCTCTTCCTCTTCATCACACACTCCTGTCTCTTCATCACATACGCCCGTCTCTTCCACTTCAGACTCTTTTGGTGTCAGAGACAAACCTGAATGATTTAAAACATTATGAGATTTGCTTTTATCATTATGAATAATAACTTGATTATATTTGTAATGTTTTTAAAAGATGTCACTTATTGCTCACCAATGCTGCATTTATTTATTTAAAATAATACACTAAAAATGGTTTATAATGTTTCACAACAATATTACTGTTTTTAATTACATATTAAATGTAATTTATTCCTGTGATGGCATTCTAATTCTAATATTCTGATTTCATGCTCAACAATCTTCTTATTAATGTTGAAAACAGTTGTGCTGCCGGAGATATTTGTGAAAACTGACTTTTTTATTATTTGATGAATAGAAAGGTCCAAATTACAGCTTTATTTTAAATCTTTTGTAACATAATAAATCTCTTTACTGTCACTTTTGGTCAATTAAATGCATTCTAATATATATATACACATACACATACATACCAACATATACACACACACACATATATATATATATATATATATATATATATATATATAAGAATATACACACACACACACACACACACATATTATGATTTCTGAAGATCACGTGACACTGAAGACTGGAGTAATGATGCTGAAAATACAACTTTGATCACAGAAATAAATTACATTTTACATTATATTCAAGAAGAAAACAGTTATTTCTTAATGTTAATATTTTTTAAGTCCACTATTTTTGATAAAATGCCGCCTTTGTTGAACATAAGATACATGTCTCAAATATATTCAAAAATATGAATTTCAACCCAGCTGTGAACAATAAATCTCTGCTATATAGTTTGTTAAAAGTCATTGCTAAAGAAAAAAGCAGTGTATGCACTTGATGAGGAAAATATCGAATGCCTTTACCTTGAATCTGTTTCCTTTTAAGGATCTCGAACACCACAGATCGTAGCTCATCCACTGGCTGTTATTAAACATATCACAATGAGTGAAAACAGATTGGTTACTCATAAACTGTGTGAGATTTGCATTTCTTTTTACGCGCACTCTGACACACACACACACACTAGAGCAAGTCATGTCTGTTACTGTAAGCGCTTGACTAAGAAGAACAAACAACAGATGTACACACACACACACACACACACACACACACACACACACACACACACACACACACACACACACACACACACACACACACACACACACACACACACACACACACACACACACACACACACACACACACACACACACACACACACACACACACACACACACACACACACACAATGTAAACAAAACTTTTATTTTGGATGCTATTAATCGTTTGACATCACTATAAAAAAACATAACATTTACTCTTAATTTATTATTTTTAAATAAAACATTTAATATAATTGATAAAAATAAAAAACAAAGTCTAATAATATCTCTTATGCTTCTTAAGCTAATAAGGAAATAAAACCTGCATGTGTGCGAGATAAAGAGCAGCTGACCTCTCTCACGACGCGGACGGCCTCCTGAAACATGGGCAGCACCTCCAGGTCTCCCTCTCTTTCCATTAGTCGGGCCTGGCAGATCCAGTACTTCGCAAACTTCTGTGCCATCGGCACCCGAGACAGCACATCTCTGACCCGCTCCACCGGGAAACCCTGTGCACAGCATCAGATCAGTGAGGAAAGCACCATCCAGCATATGAAACATTCTGCAGGGCTCCTACACATCATCATTAGCCGGCAGCCATATCACCCTGCAGCCCAAGACCGGTTCCCCCACTGAAGCTAAGCAGGGCTGAGCGGGTCAGTACCTGGATGGGAGACTCCTGGGAAAACTAGGTTCTGCTGGAAGAGGTGTTAGTGAGACCAGAATCCAAGTGCGGCTCCTATCACTTTGTATGGGGAAGCATCAAATTCTCCAAAACTGTTCACTAAGCTTACGATTAAATTTCATATTTGAAATCACCAATAAAATCGGACAACACTGGTGTCATAAATGTTGTTTCTTTTGCTCAAGTCGCGTTATAAAACGCTTTTTTCAGCATGCGTGCGTCTCAGAGCGCTGACTGTTTCTATAGCAAGCGGGACTTCTAGCGGCTGCAGCTGACTTTACCGATTAACCATTGGCTCTTTCATTCAGGAGGCGGGGCTTCCTGCGATCGAGCGGCCATATAAAGCATTGCATTTTCCCCCACTCAAAACTACACCAGTGACATGTCTTAGGTATTCTACAGTCTTTGACGATATTAATTAATATATCTATTTGCTCAAAATGTGGCTTTTCTGATGGTAGTACCTGTAATATCAAGGAGGCACACAAACCATGACACGAAATGAGCTGATGCCATAACATTAGCCAAGTTCAAGGGTTTGTAAAAATAAAGACTGGTACTGTAAAAAAAAGTGTTTGCAATTTGCTTTTTTTTTTTTTTGCAAAAGTCCTTGAGGCTTATGTAATAATACAGAATACTGTGAGAAGAAACACAAAATTAAGGATGCACTGAAATGTAAATTCTTGGCCGAAGCCGAACAAAATAAAACACTGGGCCGAATACAGTTTTTCACATTTTTTTCTCCCCATGTAGGAATATTTTACAATTATTTTTCACTATTGCATAAATTAAATAGCCAAAATCTGCCTTTTACTGTTTTGTCCTGCTATTAAAAAAAAACAACAATTTACTTAACACTGAACATTTGTACACATCCTATCAGACATTATACCAACAAAGCACAATTTAACTTAAAACTAAATAAGTTAGTAAAATAATATTTTTGGCCATTTTTGAGACCCCTTCTTAAATCAGTGTATTTTTACTGTACAAATAAATGCAGCTTCGCTGAGCAGAAGAGACGTCTTTTAAAACATTAGAAAATATCCCAATTTGAACACTATTGCTGAATGTTATAGTAAATGTATTAATACAGCTGCTGTAGGGTAATTATTATTATCATCTTACTTTTGATTTGATTTAATTTAACAGAACAACAGTAAAATTACAATTCTCACATTTCTGAATGTTGATGGGGCTTTTATTTTGGCGGAAACACCTCAGTGCTTGTTTTTGTTGACAACAGCATGCAGATATTTCTCAGATATATCTCATTATGAATTTGGGAAGATGTTTGTCACACGTTATTAAAAAATAATAATAAAATGAGTAAATGATGAGTGTTTCAGCGCTTTGGACTTTGAACCCGGCGCCGGGAGCTCGTGCAGCGCTGTTTGAATACATGCCATCCGTGCGTGTTTTATTAAAACATAACATGCTGTAGTTTATTTACTAATCGTTTGAGGCTATATTAATCATCACAGTAACCCCCCCCCGTCCTCTTCTCATCGGTCTCTCTGTCGGTGTTTCGTGCTTGTAATGAGTTCAGCGTCTCTCTCTCTCTCGGACAGTTTTAATGCTTACACACTGCATAAGTGCGCGCCTCTATTTGATCGAGTAACGTCATTGTTCGGCACAAATTATTCGATCTTTTCGCTTATTCGGTGAACGGAATAGTTTTTTTTCCTATTTTCGGCCGAACATTCGGTGCATCCCAACCCAAAATGCTTATAACCTGCGATTTTGCATAATGAAAAAAGTGCACTTTGAATTCATTCAGACGTATTTTCACTGACTTCTTGCACAATAAATGTATTTTCAATAAATTCTTAATTTTCTATTATAAAAAAATAAATACTAGCAAAAGTCTGGAAACATACTTTTCAATACTTCGCTCTCTTTTTTCCATACTTTTGCAAACCTTGTAGGAACCCTGATTCTGGAATAAAATGCAACGTGTGCTTTACATCTCAAGAAAAGCTTAAAAGGATAGTTCACACAAAAATGAAAAATATTCTCATCATTTATTAAAACCAGTATGCAGCGCTCCAGACTAACATTTGAGTGCAGCCAGGAGCAGATTTGGTAGCCATGAAATGACTATTGTTTTGCATTAATAAGTACAGTTATTAATAATATTGCATGCTCATTTCATCTTTATACAGGTTTGACAGTAAAGCACTCAGCTTGAGTCGGGATGCATGCACAATTTACTTTTATTAACAACAGTAACGTGCAAAATCTATTTTTATATAGAACATCTATGTATTCCACTCTTATAAAATGTGCCAGTATTATACGGAGCTGACCAACTTCAGTGATTGTGTGTGATTTGTGTTTCAAGGCACTTTGTGACTTCACACACACACACACACGCACGCGCACGCACACACAAATTGTACAATACTGACAAAATCTGATTTCTTGATGCTTATATATTTTATAATAGCGATTTTCAAAATATAGAGAAATAGTGGAAATGAATGACTAATAAGCCGATAATCTACTGGTTATAATAATGGTTTGTATTAATTATGTTTGTTTAACACAAAGTATATGTTGGTCATCCCATTAAAATCATTGTATCATTTTAAAGGTTTAAAGCGCTGGACATAGTTGTGTGAAATGCTTAAAAAGTGCACAATTTCTCTCTCAAAAGGCTGTACAAACCCTGAAATGAATAAAGTAATGCATTCGAATATTTCTACCACAACACCATGGTTATAGCTAGCATTAATGCTAGTGATCGACCGATATTGGTTTTCTGACGTACGTCAGCGCTGTTTATAAGAGTCACGAAATCCACTTTGGCTCTGCTGAACACAACATAAGATTTTGTGAAGAATGTTTTCTCCAGACTATGTAGGGAGCATGCATCATTTGGTTACCCAGATTCTATCATCACCTCAGAGCTTGTAAACATCATGCTCGATTAATGCCAGAAAATAGCAAACACCTGAGATCGGCTCAACATAAAAACATTGCGATTAGTGATAAGAGGACAATCCAGATAAATGCTGAAAGTTGGTTTGAGAACGCTTTATCTGATTTTTCCCATGGAAGTAGATGTTGCATACACATATTTATACTGAAATACAGAATACAGTTATTTCTAGTCTAGACAATGATTATTGAATCAAAATGCTATAAAATTGGAAATGTCAAACATGCTCCAATCTTCTCCGGTCAAGCGCGCTAATCGATCCATCGATAAACGTGTTTTAATAAAGCAAATAGGGTTATAGTGAGATTAGGATTATTAGTGCGGCGGTTTAACATTTTTACCAACTGCGTTTGAATTGGACGTGTGTTTTATGAATGCATAATTATGCTCTAATAAGGCATTTATTTACACAAAAACACACTGTATTAAATCATTTAATAATGTATAATTTTGAATGCTTTGAAACAGAGACTTAAGGTCGGTCTCTTTTTAAAGACGAAACTTGGCAGATTATTGTAGAGGTGAGAAAAGTATATTTACAAAAAGCTATGGAAGTTTTAGTTTATGGAAATACAAAATGTCAGCTGTATGTAAATCAACAAAGGCTGCGAAGATGTTTATGCATTCAATTCAGTCCATCCCATCTAACATTACAAATCTTAATACTTATGCCTCTAAGTTTCACTTAAAGAAGTGGTTAATTGAGAGTCAGTATTATCAACATTAATTTGACAAAACTAATTCTATTGTACTGTATCGCATCCCTTGTCAGTGTTGTGCGCTTGCTTGGCCATTTATTGTGTTAACAGGAAATTGTGTTCACTGCTCCAGGTGTGTATTTTGTTAGATGTCCATGCTTAGTTTCGGCAGGTCGTGTGAAGTCGTGAGAAGCGAAGAGTGTAAAGAACTCTACCGTGCGACTCCACCGGGTGGGACACTGTTATGTATATTTATCCGTTACTGCAGAGTTTCACTTCTGGTTTTATTAATTCTTACTATGTGTAAGTTGTTGTTTGTTAGCATGTGCGGGACTGTGTTTAAAAAGTTTTGTATCCGACTAGTCTTTGGCAACCAAAAAGTGTGTCATATAACCATACAGTGAGATAATCACAAAAATGAACTATTCAATTATGCTGTATCTTGTTTTACAGATAACCAAATTAATTTTAGCAATAGCAGAAAATAAATACAATAGAAGAAAGACACAAGTTCAATAAACAGTGCTTTTCAGGTCTTTCAGCTCAGTCTACAATACATGTTCAGGTACGCTACAGAAATATAAATAACTGCATAGTCTTCACTTTCATAAATTAGCCAACATAGCCTGTAAAAAACAATAGGTTAGTTTAGTTAGCATTAAAATTTAAAAAGTACTTCATGTTTGCTATATTGTCTACAAAACATGCTCGTTTTACTTACTCAGACCGTGCGATTTGTTCAGTGTTTACATGATTGTTCTAGTTTAGTCTGTTTTTATTCATCCATCCTCAAAAAAGCGGAGGGAGGAACTCAATTTAGTATTCACGCAGGCTGTCTGTGTGCGTGCGCAGATGTGTGTGTGTGCGTGGGAAACTTAACTACAGCACAAGCAACAGTTTCAACAATCCCGAGCGTCTATATGCTCGCTCGTGCCTTCGGGCAGTGCTTATATTGGTCCTGATACGTGAGATTGAAGGTGGAATGCATAGACAGCGCGGATTATGTGAAAATGTGGACAGTGCCAAAATAAAGGTGTTTTATACGACAGATTGACGGTATTTACGCGTGGCTCGAGCATCCAAGCTAACGCATACATGCCTGTATCGAATATGATTACACCCTAAGCAATTTTTACACTGTTTCTTGGTCCATATAATTTAAAACTTTGATCTTTCGCGTGGTCATTTTGATCTTGCTCAACTGATTTTTTGATCTTTATAACGCATGTGAGGTTATAGTTTATACGCTTTTTATTTATATTTTGATATTTGTATTCTTTTTCAGTTTTATTTTACTGTTCTTTTGTTTTAAATGTAACGTTAAAATGATGGTAATGAATGATAAAATCACTGTGTAGTTATTGTTTTCAGTGTCGACTATAGGAGCTGTACCGTTAGTCGTCGAAGAGTCCCTAGTTAGCATGTGTTTTTGACAGTGTTCTTTTTTTAGGATTACTGATAAACTACTGCCGTTTGATTTATCTATTTTAATTTTACATAAATTATGTATGTATGTCTTTATAGGTATTTACTTAGTTTTAATACATTGTATTTATTTTAGTAACGTTACTTCAACATACTGCATGGAATGAAATAACATATATATATATTATATGGGTGTTTGGCTTAGTGTCATGTTAGAATCATTTTTATACTCATACCTTTGGTTGTTTTAATATTTGTAAATGTTTTTAGCTTTAGTTTTCATTTAAATGTTAAGTTTTGAAATGTTGTCCATCATTTGTCATTAACATTACAAATTTAATTTGCCTCTTAATTTTCTTAAAGAAGTGGTTATAGATAGTATTTATAGACTTGTAACACTTTTTCTTATTTGTAACAAAACTAATTCTATTACCTTCCTGTTTTGTCTGTTTCACTAGTTGAGCATGTTGGGCTATATACACGAGGTTGTTTGAATGATTACTGTTACTTGTCTACATTATTAAATTGTCTTTGCATATTGCTATTATGGATTAGTGATATAATGGTTATTTTGTTTGACTGTTGAGTGTTTGAGTGAGCTGGTATTGATCTGTTGGTATTAGGTATAGTTGTTTTAGGAGTGAGCTGGTATTGATCTGTTGGTATTAGGTATATTATAATTTTTAAATGGATGTTCATTTTTTAGGATTTGTGTAATTCTTATATGTATTTGTTATGTTTTATATTTTTAGGGTGACAATTTTACCATCAGTCCAGAGACTGCAGATGCAAAGTAGCCTTCTGGCTAATTCTGGCACACTTGTTCTTGCACTGTACAGAGAACATTTTAAAATGCACTTGACCTAAATGCCTGTCAAATCATTATTATTTAATGTACACATGAGTGGGGTCAATAAGAAATTTTATACTGTGCCAATGTGCTAAATAAATATTTGATTTGGATTTATTCTTTGAAACTTTAATATTAATTTATGCAATTGCAATGCCTTGATTTTAGTATTACACAGTCATTAAATGCAATGGTACTAATAATTGGCTAGGTGTTTCGGTTTTGGCGGTTTTGGCCAAGAATTTTCATTTCAGTGCATCCCTACTATTAACCTCACGCAAAATAATATTCAAACTCACATTAGACATTGAATAAAGCACATAATCACTACCAGTTACCACTGTTGTATCTTGTATGGTGTCACAGAAAATAAAAACGTTTTTTAAAGTAGAATTCCGTGTCGCTGTTGTTTAGGAAAGTAGATGCTGTGCCATCGATAGCTGATGCACCCTCCTTGGCCTCGTGGTTAGTGCATTCAACCTCTCACACATTAATGGAGGGGTTCGAGACCCGCCTCGGAGCAGCCGAGAGAGACCCAGTTACACACGATTAAGATACTTTTGATCGCGTCACGTCTGGTTGGGACACACGGTGTTACAGTTTGATCCCCTCCAAAAAAATTATCGAAGTATAAAAATATTAGATCTAATAATTGCATCTGAAATTAGAGAAAGTGGAGAGAAGAGATCCAGTCTGGAGATGAGCAGGATCGGTTAGTTTGCACGGCACACATGCAGATCCAGATTTCTTGTTTTTAATATTCAACAGGCAAAGTATCTAAATGCAAAAATGTTCATAATAGTTTTAATAAAACTGGGGGAAAATCTGAATATTTATCTTGTGACCATTTTAACAAAAGCAACAATAATTATAAGGTCAGTGGCCCTTGGCTTGTTATTGTTGGCAGAATTCGGCCCTCGGCGAAAACTAATCGAGGAACCCTGTGTTAAAGTATTAACCAACATCTGTCTCCAATCGCTCCATTACTCGGATATGAATCAAAAGCACATTCTCCAATGACCACAAGAAAAACTCCAGTTATTCACTGACTTACTTACACAATGTCTTGACTCTTGACCAGGGAAATTACTGATAATCTGTGTGCATATGCTAAAAAGTGAGATATATTTAATTATTATCAGCTGTGTGCAGACTGCTTCGAACACAAACTCAAGAATCTGCTTTGTTGCATTGTCTCGGATGACACGCATACATTTAATTACCATAAAAAAATAATAACACCTCATAAAATAATATTAAGAATACCTGCTGTAATAATTTAATGCAGTCATCCAGCGATCGGTCCACAGCAAACACAATGTTATGAACCTCATCTTCATTCTCCATAGAAGTCCAGAACGGCTGAGGAAAAGCAGAAACCGTCTTCCTCCTCACCAGTCGGACCGGCATGGGGGGGCGTTTATACGTGATGCCCCTCGACTCCCGCCAGTCCTGGAGCTTACGCCTGCACACACAGCACGTCAGCTACGCTTCGACCCATACACCAGAAATACATTTTACTTACACTTGTCAAAAGTATTGGCACCCCTTCTAATGAAAGGTTTGACTACTTTAGTAATCTCCATGAGTACAAATCTTAATGTTTAAGCATATAATGATATTCTAGGGAATCTAATTGTATAGCAACAGTTTGGACAGAACCCTTTTCTATTCTAACATGACAGTGTCTCTGTGTATAAGACAAGAATCAAAGAGAAATGATGATTCAGTCAGTGTGGAAGAACTTGACTCAGGGCTCTAGAGTGCGACCAATTTGGTCGCACGTGCGACCTAATTTCTCACGGGTGCGACTAACAAAAATCCCAGGGCGCACTGGTGCGTCCAGCCATTCGAGAAAAGAAAAAAAAGTATCCGCGACTCAGAAACTCAACAAAAGACACTCCCGTTAGGCTTATATCGTGGTCTAAACCAATCAGAGATAGTGAAGGGCAGACCCCCCCTCTGATTGGCCGTGGTCCAGATATTCCTGTATGTGTGTGTGCGCGTTGACAAATGCGTCACGTGTGCTGCTGCAGTCAGACAGAGAGAAAGAGGTGAGTAGTAGAGATGCGTGCAGTGTTGCCAACTTAGCGACATTTAGCACCTTTGTAGACCCCCATTAGCAATGTCTTTGTTTTCCAAAAAAAGCAACTAGTGACAAATCGAGTCTCTCAGAGTGTCTCTGTGATCGCCGCAACGGCGCGAGATCAGCGCGCTTTCTCTGCATCTGCTCTGTTCAGCAAGCGTCTTAGGAGCCATTGCAGTTAAAACAGATATTATTGCTTCTCATATAATGTACATGCAAATATAGAAGAAATCACAGCACTGGAATTGTCTTGTCTTATATTGTGTCTTATTTGAGTTTCATCAGACAACGGCTCAATACAATTATAAATTCAGTATTTTTGTGAACAAGACTACTGGCTTCGTTTGGAAGGGAGAGGGTTATGAATTCTTAAAGGCCCCCCCGACGTGTTTCAGTCATTATTTCATATTTATCCTGGTTTGACTGACAACATAAACAGTCAAGTAAAACAGTTTTATTTTTGGCTGCATTAAAATACAGTATGAGTCACAGAAAGACGATTAGACAGAACAGTTATTTTTGGGTTCTTTACTTTACTGCTTGTCATTTAGTCGGGGACGCTTCATATCCAAAGCGGCTTACAAATAAGAAGTAACTAAAATTAAAAGTTAAAACTATACATAATATATACACACATTTAAGAAGATAAAGCACATGAAATAAACATGACAAATGCATACAACATTTCAAAACTACATTTAAATGAAAATAAAGCTAAAAAAAATCAAAATATTAAATCAAGAAAAGGTATGAGTATAAAAATGCTTCTAACATAACACTAAAGGCCTAAGTATACTTCTTTTTTGCATAGTAAGAATTGGTTATAAAAACTGTAAATACTTTTTTTTTTCATTATGTTTAGTGCAATTATTTGGTAGTCTGTGGTGGGATGGGGCGCAGGATTGTTTTATGGGTTTAAGGGGGGGGGGGGTTTGAGAAGCACTGCACTAGAGCATCCCTTCGTTCAGACACAGTGGAAGATCTGATAAGACTCAGTGTAGAGGGGTCAAGTCTGGAAGATGTTGATGCTAGAGAGAGTGTGGTCAGCTGGTTTAGCCAAGGACAAAGATCAAGAAAGCTAAACTACAGGAGTTGGCCATCCGAGGGGCATGTGACTGCAATGGAGGATAGTCCATAATACATTGAGCCATGAGATGTTCAGTTTGACGCCCTTAAAACACTTAATTTAGATTTTATTTATCTTGAGATGTTTTAAGTTTAAATCTCTGCTCAGTGAAGCAGGCTTTAAGCACCAACACTTTTCAGTAAGTTACCTTTCTTGTAGAATTGTGCTTCAAATAAAGAACTTTATGTTGACCAGATTGTTAGTTAGTCGTTTTTACTAGTCAATATTGCCTATATAAAAATTGGGTGCACCTAACTTTTGTGCTGGTGCACCTAAGAAAAAAAGTTAGGCGCACCAGTGCACCCAGTGCAAAAAGTTAGTCTAGAGCCCTGTGACTGGTCTGCAGAAAGCAGCTGAACACCTCTGGTGTGACTTTAAATGAGCCAAAAACTCATCACCAAACACTAATGACTTGTTCATATGGGTGCCGTCATTTCATACACTTCAAAACTGATGCAACAGAGATGGAAATACAATTTTTAAGTACATTAATGTCTTTGTTGGCACAGTTTGGAAGTGCCTTTTTCTCTTCTAAAGAAGGGGTGCCAATACTTTTGTCCATATAATGAATGTACAAGTCATTAGTGTTTGGTGATGAGTTTGTGGCTCATTTAAAGTCAGTTGGAACAAACTACTGGTTCGTCTGGCCGGAGGGGAACTGCCCCCCCGACTGAGCCTGGTTTCTCCCAAGGTTTTTTCTCGGTTCTGTCACCGATGGAGTTTGGGTTCCTCTGGCTTGCTTAGTCGGGGGCACTTCATATCCAGCGATATTGACTTGATTGCACAGATACTAATTAAACTGAGCTGGACGATGACATCACTGAATTCAATAATGAAACACCTTTAATTGAAAATTTAGTGTTTAATCTTGTCATTTTACATTAGTGATACACTATTTTCCTATTGTGCAGTTGCTTTGACACTATTTGTATTGTTAAAAGCGCTATATAAATAAAGGTGACTCGATGTCTTCAAGGGTTAGTAAATCATGGGCTGTTTTTCATTTTTGGGTGAACTATCTCTTTAAAGCACTTTTAAAACAACATGTTATTTCCAAAGCATCAAAATGTTAGCACATGGTCTCCTTCAGGTCCTTGGGGTTCACATCTCAGTTTCAACTCAAAGCAAACACAATCAAGGTCTTCAGGAACACCAGAAAGCTGTAGAGCAGTGTTTCACAAACTGTGGGCCGTAGCGGTATTGCAGTGGGCCGTAGCTAGGCTAAATCTAAATATTTAAATAATAAAATATTCGAATTGTTCTAAAATGTGACCCCCCCCCCCCCCGAGCCCCTAATTACACAAATGAAATTGAGGTGTTTTTGAGGTTTTATTTGTTTTTATCAAGCATCCGCCAGTTAGGTATCTTCATTGCAATAGATTTGTGAACTATACAGTAGCTTCTTTTATATTTGTGCCATTGATGCCACCGAAATTAACATTCTTTCCATCTGCTGTCTGAGAGCCGAACAAAATTAAACACTGGGCCGAATACCGAGACATCAGTTTAACAGACTTGCATCGCTCATTTAAAGAAATATCTCCCATGGTAGGCCTATTTTCCCAGACTATTGCAGTCAATTAAATAGCCTTTTACTGTTTTTTCCTGCTTTACAAAAAAAATAAAAATATTAATAATAATTTACTTAACACTGAAAATGTTTATACAGCCTATCAGACACTATACCAACAAAGCACAATTTAACTTAAAATTAATAAGTTAGTAAAATAATATTTTAGATTACATTTATGGTAGTTCTCATAGTTCACATGAAATTTTACAACTGGTTAATAAATGTTGATTAATTAATATGCATTGCTAAGAACGTCATTTGAACAACTTTAAAGATGATTTTCTCAATATTTAGATTTTTTTGCACCAGATTTTCAGATATTGTCCTATCATAACAAACCATACATCAACGAAAATATTATTTACTCAGCTTTCAGATGATGCATAAATTTTCCTGTGTGGCTCGGTGTTAGAGCATTGTGAGCAGCGCTTAAGACTGGGTTCGATTGCTCCGGGGACACAAATGTATCTAACTTACAGTTTTCTGCTTATCTTCAGCATGTTTCTTTGTAACAGGCTTCTCCTTGAGATATGGTCTTGGAGTGAAAAACACAAAGCGAAACATAAACACACTATGGCAGTTCTGAACATAGAATTTTTTTATTTTAAAATTGGAACAAGTATAAATTCAACAATTGAGCTATCGGAAAGCCCTCTTCGGACACAGTATACTAGCACAATGGCGGTCGAGTATCAGTCCTCCATGGGGAGCGGCACTGGGACATCTTCTCGGTTCCATCAGCACCATAGAGAAACATGGTCCGGACTCCGTGAGTGCTGGGACAGAGTCTGTGACGGTATTCGGATTTCTCTATCTTGAACCGCAGGCTTGAAGCCCAGCAATAAATATCGTGGAGTTTTGCGGTTAATCGCTCGTGTGCAAGTGCATGGTCTGCTGCTCCAAAGCGTTGTCTTCTGTGTGCAGCAGAGCCAACGTTGTAGCAGGGTCAGATTTCACTGATCACGTGAAAGAGAGGCACTTTCAGCACCGGCCTTTGTGGGTAGGAGCCTACATCACTGCATAAGCATAGACGCAGCAGCTGAGCAGCGGAGGATTTGGTTTTCAAACTGAAGTAAAAAAACACTTCTTAACAGAGAATGTGACAAATTAGCTGTTTATTCTTGATGACCATATAGCTATAAACCATGATAAAAGTTTCATCAGCATGCATTCTATTAATGGCTAAGGTTTGGTATAAAAAAACGGAGCCGAAGAACGCTCGCTCT
Organism: Ptychobarbus kaznakovi; assembly: GCA_027422405.1. Taxonomy (NCBI): domain Eukaryota; kingdom Metazoa; phylum Chordata; class Actinopteri; order Cypriniformes; family Cyprinidae; genus Ptychobarbus; species Ptychobarbus kaznakovi. The sequence continues at coordinate 37,060,547 of CM049797.1, forward strand.
TAGTCCAGAAGTGCTCTGACCAGTGGGAAGAATGAGCAGAGCACTTTTTGAATTTAGATTGCATCATCTAAGAAAGCATGCAGCTTGTAAATCGACTCACATCGAAATGAATAATAATAAAGTCTGTCTTATTGGTATTGCGGCTGTAAAACAGCAAATTAAATTAAAAATAATTAACAAAATAATATTAATCTCTATAACTTTGCTGGGTTTTCGGCATGGGATTCTCTTGGGTTTAATAGGAATTATGGAAACAGTCTTGTGTCATGCAGTGTTGTGTTCATGGTTCTTCGTACAACTCGTCAGATCGGAAACAACAAGCGAGCTCAACATGCTCCATTTGATGCTTGTTTTCTTTGTTGGCTGAATGTCCGTCTTAGCGCGGCTCTGATCTGTGCTGATACTACGTCCAACTTGTTGAATACTGTGTTGTGTTGAAACGGATGGATAACCGCAAGACTAGGATGTAATTAATATTATTTGACGATTCGTTAGGCTAGATTTATAATAACAACCTTTTTAAAGTGCAAAATAAAAGAGGTTTTTGTTCTTCCTGACCCGACTGTTCCCGCTAAATATATCTAGTTTCCAGAATCTCACAATTAAACTTCCACTACTGAAAGAGAAAGAGATAACAAATAAAAAATGAAGTCTGCACAAAATATATTTTATTGTAGACTATTTATTTTATTCGTCTTGTCCAGAATCAAATTAGTTTTACATTTTGTTGTCAACATAATAATAAGTGTCGCAGAGAGAAAATAATAATAATAAAGAAAATAATAATAATAACGTAGGCCAGTTTGTCCAAAAACGTAAAAATAGCATATTTGTTATTTTTATTCGTCTTGTCAAAATACAAAATGTGTTTTAACCTTTTGCTGTCAACACAGTATGAAAAGTGTTGCAGAGGGAAAAAAAAGGCATCTTCATTTAAAATTATTTGCAAAATATGAACAAAAACCGTTGGCTTAGACATGGCAAAATTAAATATATTTTTCATGAAACCAAACAATTTAACATCCCTGAGAAGAATGTCCCGAGTCAGACTTGCCTGACGTGGGTTTCTGACCATTTTGCAGTCGGAGTTGAATGTTCTTCAAGGACAGCGCCTCCACACTTTGCTCCATCCTTATTCTGCTCTGTCACTCATCCTCAGGGCTCTAGGCCCTGCCGTGCCGCCCCCACTTCACTCAAATATGATTTTAAAGATGCATGTGAAATATTGGATAATTTGTTTATTGACACAACTACATTAAAATAAAAGCAGACACGGGCATGTTTTATGATTATTAATTTGTTTCCCTACTGCAATGTAAAATAAATAATAAATAACCACTAAGCTGCAAACGCAGATTAAGTGTACAAGCCTGACGTGACCATGGGTAGATTTGGGAGAATCCTCGGTGAGCAGCGCTAAACAGCTGGTGTTTAATCTGAACAAAACGGCACGGCCCTCCGATATCTCATCTGGCGGATCCTCTTCCTCAGTGAAAGACGTTTGTGCAGGGTTATAGTAGTTTTGCATTTTTTAAATTCGTTTGTTTTTATTTTAATATTTCTTTATGCCTATAAATTAAGTTTCGTTTTTAATTTATAATAATTTGGTTATATTAGGTGTGTTTTTATTTTGATATTTCTTTAAGATCATTTTAATTTAAATTTTAGTAATTAAATGTTCCATCCAGAGCACAGAAGTTTTTAATTTATAATATTTGTTAATATTAGTGTATTTTTTTATTTTGTAAATATGTTATCATTAAACTGAGATGATTAGAAAATGATTTTTGATTTATTTTATTAGTAGCAGAATACATTTTGTTTTACATTTTTGCTTTTTTTCTTTCTTCCTTTCGTGTTATGCCTTTAGTCAAATAAACTTAATTTACGTAACAAAACTAGCGACACAAAATTAAAGCATGTTTGACAGCATTTTCTTATATTAAATTAGAAAATGATTCAATATTTAGTTGCTGTTGGTTAAACATTTTTTTTCGCAAAAGCTTTTCAGATGATTTTTTCTTTTTTTCTTTCTTCCAGACTTTGGTTTGTTCTTTATTTTCGATCATAAACCATCGTTTACATCAACGAAAATACAGCATTTCTTTATTTAAACTTTTTAGAGTATTTGCACACAATAAAAGATGATGCAGCTGGTAAATCTTAAGTGGGTCAATTCCCAAAGTGTTTGCGCGAATTGACCCTTACCTCTCCTCCTCAGGTGACTGGATGGTTTATTGCATAAAATCCAGGGTTTACTACACAATTAAAACATGTTTTTTTTTTAAATAAAAATAACTTAATATGTTTTAGTATTTTGCACACAATAAAACACACAACAAAACTGATGCTTATCTTCAGTGGGATGTTTTTATATGAATTATCCCTTACCTCTCCTTTCTTTGCTTTATTACACCAATTATCTCCACTGTATATGATAAACTGCTAAAATATTTAGTATTCCACTTCTAAAAACACAACAAAACAATGTCATTATTTTCACACACGATACATATGTATCTTCCCACGGCTTTCTCTCTTTCACACACATACATTAGTGAAAACTCACAAAACAATTCAGCGAGTTTTTTCGTTTTGAACATGGAAGTTTTACGTTTTGATGACATTTATGAATGTACTATGGCAGTTGGGGGGGGCTGATGCGCGGACAGTTGGGGGGCTGCGCGGAGAATTTTAATTTAGATTTTGAACAACTAAGGGGTGATAAAGAAAAAGTAAACTAAATAAAAATATCTGTCCCTTTGCCCCCCTGACTGTGCTGCCGCACAGGCAGGCTTGTTCAATGATGCACGCGCCGGCCCTGCTCATCGGTAAGCCCGGTTTATGCACATGCTGCGCACTGTGCGCAATAAGAAAATGCAATAAAACACATGACGCACAGACTGGTGCGTGCTAGCGTGAGCACTGGTGCGTGCGTGGCATGAGTAATAAAATAACAATAAGAGGGAGTAAGAAATGAAAAGATGCTGGGTATCAGGATATGTAGTCCAGGATATGTACTGTTGTTTTTTTGTTTTGTTTTGTTTTGCACTGTTGTTTTTTTGTTTTGTTTTGTTTTGGGGGAGGAATTTCACTCACCAAGGCACTTGTGTGTGTGTTGTGATGTGACAATTAAAGTGATTTTGATTTGATTTGATATTGTTAGACCGCCCACTCCCGTTCAAATTACACCAGAGTTACACGTTTACCGCTACCGTGTTTTATTCCCGGGTTGCAAGAAATCTGGTCGGGTCCGCGAAAAACAGTGCGGTGATGACCTCAACACCGCGGTCGGCATCTCATTACCGCGGTGAAGCGGTAATGCGGTTATCGTCACAGCCCTAGTTTATGCTTCAGAAATGTAAAAGCGGTGTTCCTGGGGTACTTGTAACACTGATTACAGGTATCCCGAGACGATCGGCAATATCATTTATCACATTACATTTCCTGAATCCAAACAAAACAGAGCAAAATGTTCTTAAGTATTCCACCCCAATCCAAATGAAGACAAAAACGTTCATTTTCTGGTCGTCATAAACTCATTAAGTTACACTTTTCATCTGCTCAAGCATTTTAATGTTATCTTGTACTTCAGGAAGGTATCTCTTTTGCCAAAACTAACTAACGTTAAAGTTAGTGAGTCCATACTAACATGCAAACCTAAATAGCATAGGCTACTATTCTCGCGTCTTGTACGGTGTGGGTCAAAAACACATAAACGAAGGTCTACATTTCAGTGTCTGGTTAAATGCACATTAATTGAATCATACCCTGCGATACATAAAGTGTTGATCGTGCATGTTATCATCCGCGATCGTAATATGAGACTTCTCCCGCTTGCATTGTGTTCTGTAAACCATTGCTTCGAGTTAACCACCGTATAAATATGTTATAAATCCCTCCATGGAATATTTAATTCCCATTTGGTGGCTTTCTGTGTGCTAAAACATGGTTTTCACACTGACCGCTCTCACTGTAAGAGACTGAGCAACTATGTTTGGGGGGGTGGGGGGGCTTGCCGATAGCTCAATTGCTCCAGACATAAAGACATTTACGCATTTAGCAGAGCTTTTATCCAAAGCGACTTACAGTGCATTCAGGCCATACATTTTTTATTGTCAGTATGTGTGTTCTCTGGGAATCGAACCCACAACCTTTTGCGCTGCTAACGCAATGCTCTAACCACTGAGCCACAGGAACACTAAAGACCCTTCATTATCTAAAGACCCTTCAACACCACCTACTTTGGATTAGGTGCTTTCAGTCGTCCTTTTGCCACGAGGTATTCTGCCAATTTCAGTTTGCGTCGCTCTGTAAATCAGAGAAAAACATGTGCCATGCAATATTGCATGTATTTAATAAATGTATCAGATGTGCCTTGTAACTTTCTTCCAATAATAATACATATCATACAATATTTCTTGTCTTTTTTATTTTATATAAATAGCAGTGTGATATACAGGACAATGACGTAGTTACAGAAATTAGATTTTTCAATTATAATTTTTTTTGCCATAAGCAAAATACATATATGTCACAGACACAGATGTTTGCAGAGTAATCCACTATTATTTATAGAGCGGGGGTCAAAATCACAATTTCAACCTGAGATTTTGGCGCCAAATTACAGGGGTGTAAAAATCACCCCATTGTATTCATGTTTATGCAATGTAATTTTAATGTCAAATCTGTTGAGTTAGTAATATTTGTTTCATTATATGATAACAGCGACAGTTGAAAAATGTCAGAAAGCACTTCTGGTGATTGTTTTGCCTTACGTTTGCACAACTGTAACTCAAGAAGTATTAAATATATCTTAATATCCTTTTAGAATATGGATCTTAACAAACTTTCCTTCAGGTACCGTCATTTTAAAGGCCCTCGATGGTTCGGTTCCAGAGATATGGAGATCTTAACGAGCGTGCATGAGGAATTAATCAATTATTCACATATTCAGGGGTCGAATACCAAATGTTGGTCACTTTGCATTCAGCCGATACTTTTTTATTTTAAAAAGGAATATCTAATAATAATAATGTTTAAACTAGAAATGCATCTCGTTAGTTTCTATCCGCTTAATTAAATCCAACACATTGGCCTGTAAACGCCATACATTATCTAAAGTTTGCACGCCTGTAACTCTTCCTATCTTCTAGATTATCATTCTTAATAACGTTTTTTTTTTAACATTAATTTTTTAAGGCCTCATATAGTTTATTCGCATAGATATGGGTATCTCACAGCAGCTCTACGTTCAAATTGTTGGGATACGAAACAAAGATATGAAATATTCAAAAGTTTCCGCACCACATCCACAAACACTAGCACTTAGCATAACAATTTTAAATGAATTACTAAAGCCAAGACGGGACATTATTCAGGATTTGTGATGTTTATGACACTATTATAGGTTCATAAAGCGGTTTTCCTGATGGAAACATGATCATACACCACCATAAACTAAATATAATCTCTTTATGAAGCTAAAACAAAACGTAACGTTAACTTTAAGAGACGCGCGCAAACACATCGGCGACGTATTGCAGTGTTTGAACCACAACCCACTGGCTTTCAAATCATTGTTAAATTATTTGCCAAAACAAAATCATAACTGTATAAAACTAACGTTAAACCGTAAACACCTCACAGCGTAACATGTTAGCCTTGCGTTACACAGAACTAGCCTGGTGTAAACTTAACGCTTTACCTGTCTTAGATAACGTTACGTCTTCATCCGTCACTGTTTCCATCGCTTTATCCGATCACTCACATCAAATATTGAATCGAAATCAATATAGTTTGATAATAACTCCGTACACGAGTTTTTAGTTAGTAGCACACTGTGTTGTGTACCTGACGCAGCAACTGACTCTTGAATTCCGCGGGATACGCCCATCTCAATTCCTATTGGTCCGTTCAAAACTTTAAACCCCTACTATTGGTTGGTCAGTTTTGATGATTCATATTTGTTATAAATTGTATTTTTTGCTGTCCTATCAAAAGGGCTTGATGTATTTGAGGCGGTTATGTTATTACAAAAAAGAATGATAGAATACATAAAAAACACGTAGAAAAGATATGTGGACATGATTATATAATACAACTTATTAAATTTTAACTCTTTTTTACAAGTAGAAAAGATATGTGGACAGATTATATAATACAACTTATTACATTATTTTAACTCCTTTTTACTTTTTATCCATGTCAGTATTTTCCATGTAAATAGGGCGTAGTTTGTAAATCAAGGGCATGGGTGGTTTGACATCGACACGCTTGTTTGGGGACTTGTTAGGTACGCTTGTTTCAATGATATGAGCTTAATATCAATTATGATGTTCAGATGCTCTGAATGCTCTGACAAAACATATACATGTTTGACAAAACATTATGTTTTTATTATTTGTTCAAATTATTGCTAGGGGCAGTTTGGCATGGCTTGATAGGACACATCCCTAGCGTCGCCCCCCCCTCCCCAATTCTACACCTCTGGTGTAAATTATAATGAAGATTATTATACAATGGAATTAAATAGTCAAATTAGGATTTTAATGACATTTTATTATTATTATTATTTTAATAAAATTAGGGGAGAAAAGTGGCATTGTAATTTTCGTCTCACCATATAGTTATTTTTTTTATCATTGTATTATTTTTATTTCGTGTTACTGATCTCCGTGTTAAGCAGATGACAGGAGAGAAGACACTGGAAGTGACAGGAGAGAAGACACTGGAAGTGCATTTAATGCTGTGAGTGTGAGTAAGATCTTTCTAAATAATTAATTTTAATGATCTTTCAGGCCATTCTCCAGCGCAGCATCATTTTTTTTTTTTTTTTTTTTACTTTTTAGTAATTTAGCTGATGCTTTTATCCAAAGCAACTTATAAGAAGTTAACTACAACTATAAGTTAAAACTCTATAAATACTATATATGCACATTTAAGAAAATTAAGAGAAATTAAATAAAATGACCAAATGCATACAACAACATTTAAAATGAAAAAAAAGCTAAAAAACAATTCAAAATATTAAAACAACAAAAGGTATGAGTTAAAACAACAAAAGGTATGTTTCTAACAATGATTCTAACATGACACTAAGCCCATATATATATATATATGGTGTTATTTAATTTCCATGTAGTATGTTGAAGTAATGTTACTAAAATAACTCCAATTTATTAAAACTAAAGAAAATACCTATAAAGACATAATAAATTCATACATAATTGATCTAAAATTAAAATAGATAAATTAAACGGCAGTAAAATTACATTGTCAAAAACACATGCTAACAAACAACAACTTACACATAGTAAGAATTGGTTATAAAAACTAAAACAGAAGTGAAACTAGTCAGAAAGAAGATAAATGAATAAATAAATGTCCAAGCAAGCGCCCGACACTGACAAGGGAAGCGATACAGTACGAGACCAAACGTGATTTCAGCACGTCTGAATATATTCTGATATTGCATCTCTCATGTTTCCGTGCTTCCAGCATGTCCAGTTTTTAAACATTTAAACATGTGGCTAAATTGTACATCTTCCCAAAATAAAAATAAATAATATTTCCAGTGAACTTTAGTTAAAAGATGGATTAATTCTGAACATTTGGGCCTGGTTTCACAGACCGGGTTTAGACTAAACCAGAATTAGGCCATAGTTCAATTCGGACATTTAGGTCATTTTTATCAACATGCTTTTAAAAACATTTCTGGTGTACATCTTGGGAACAAAACAAAGGCACTGATGTATTTTAAGAACAAATTTATTTCAGTTGAAACAGCTCAGATTTATATTTAGTCTGGGACTAGGCTTAAACCTTGTTTGTGAAACCGGGGGTTGAACTGTTAAACTACATTAATTCACATAAGCGATCTGGGCAATACGCATACTAATTAGTGGAAGTAACTAACTACGCTACTTAGTTATGTTTTATAGTAAAATTACATTACTTTGGCATTGCTTATTCAATCTGGGATGGGCTTGCTGGTTTATTTTTAATGTAAAAACTTCTGTTTTTGGTAAATGTAAATTCACATCTGTACAGTAGAAGGCGCTGCTCAAACAACGCTGTTCTGGATTTCATGAATATAATTCTACACTCTTTGGCAATAACTAAAGTTTTGTTTATTAGTATGGTTGATTTGGATCACTGGAGGTCAGCAGCAAAGACATCGGTTAATGAAATGGATTAAATACATCAATTATATTTGTCCTATTAACGTATTTAATTATTGCAGGTTTGCTTAATATCAGAGTTTGCATTTAGCTGTTTCAATCATATTTGAGGTCTGAATCTGTTTTTGTGTATGAGATGAGTAACATGTTGATATTTAACTATAAACTACAGTAAAAATTAACATAAAGTGCATGTTGATATTTAGTCTAAAGCTACAGTGCATGTTGATATTTATTCTAGACTACAGTAAGATCATGTTGATATTTAGTCTAGAACTACAGTAAGATCGTGTTGATATTTTAGTCTAGAACTACAGTAAGATCGTGTTGATATTTAGTCTAGATCAGTAAGATCGTGTTGATATTTAGTCTAGGTGAACTACAGTAAGATCGTGTTGATATTTAGTCTAGAGTAAACTACAGTAAGATCATGTTGATATTTAGTCTAGAGCTACAGTAAGATCATGTTGATATTTAGTCTAGAAGCTACAGTAAGAATGTCGATATTTATCGAGAACTACAGTGTTGTCGATATTTAGTCTAGAACTACAGTAAGATCATGTTGATATTTAGTCTAGAACTACAGTAAGATCGTGTTGATATTTAGTCTAGAACTACAGTAAGATCGTGTTGATATTTAGTCTAGAGCTACTAAGAGAATATGTCGATATTTAGTTAGATCGTGATCATTGATATTTAGTCTAGAACTACAGTAAGATCATGTTGATATTTAGTCTAGAGCTACAGTAAGATCATGTTGATATTTAGTCTAGAGCTACAGTAAGATCATGTTGATATTTAGTCTAGAACTAAGACATGTCGATATTTAGTCGAGATCAGTAAGATCATTGATAGTCTAGAAACTAAAGTAGATCATCTGATATTAGTCTAGAACTACAGTAAGATCATGTTGATATTTAGTCTAGAGAACTACAGTAAGATCATGTTGATAGTCTAGAATACAGTAAGATAGTCGATATTTAGAGCTACAGTAAGATCATGTTGATATTTAGTCTAGAGCTACAGTAAGATCATGTTGATATTTAGTCTAGAGCTACAGTAAGATCATGTTGATATTTAGTCTAGAACTACAGTAAGATCATGTTGATATTTAGTCTAGAGCTACAGTAAGATCATGTTGATATTTAGTCTAGAACTACAGTAAGATCATGTTGATTTAGTCTAGAAACTAGAAACAGTAAGATCATGCCAATGATTTAGTCTAGACTACAGTAACAGTAAGATCATTTAGTCTAGAACTACAGTGAGATCTTTAGTCGATATTTAGTCTAGAACTACAGTAAGATCATGTTGATATTTAGTCTAACTACAGTAAGATCATGTTGATATTTAGTCTAGAACTACAGTAAGATCATGTTGATATTTAGTCTAGAGCTACAGTAAGATCATGTTGATATTTAGTCTAGAACTACAGTAAGATCATGTTGATATTTAGTCTAGAGCTACAGTAAGATCACGTGTGATATTTAGTCTAGACTACAGTAAGACACGTTGATATTTAGTCTAGATACAGTGTCATGCAAATATAGTCTAGAACTACAGTAAGATCGTGTCGATATTTAGTCTAGAACTACTAAGATCGTGTCGATATTTAGTAGAATCAGTAAGATTGTGTTGATATTTAGTCTAGAACTACAGTAAGATCATCAATATTTAGTCTGAACTACAGTGATCATTTCAATATTTAGTCTAGAACTACAGTAAGATCATGTTGATATTTAGTCTAGAACTACAGTAAGATCATGTTGATATTTAGTCTAGAACTACAGTAAGATCATGTTCAATATTTAGTCTATACAGTAAGATAGTCATATTTAGTCTAGAGCTACTAAGACATGTTGATATTTAGTCTAGAACTACAGTAAGATTGTGTTGTCGATATTTAGTCTAGAGCTACTAAGACAGTAAGATCGTGTTGATATTTAGTCTAGAGCTACAGTAAGATCATGTTGATATTTAGTCTAGAACTACAGTAAGATCGTGATCATTTCGATATTTAGTCTAGAACTACTAAGATCGTGTCGATATTTAGTCTAGATCATTTCAATATTTATCGTGAACTACAGTGATCATTTCATATTTAGTCTAGAACTACAGTAAGATCATCAATATTTAGTCTGAACTACAGTGATCATTTCAATATTTAGTCTATACAGTAAGATAGTCATATTTAGTCTAACTACAGTAAGATATGTTGATATTTAGTCTAGATCATGTTGATATTTAGTCTGAACTACAGTGATCATTTCTATAGTCTAGAACTACAGTAGTCGTGTTGATATTTAGAAGCTACAGTAAGATAAGATGCATGTAGATATTTAGTCTAGAGCTACAGTAAAGATCATGTCGATAGTCTAGAACTACACTAAGATCGTGTCGATATTTAGTCTAGAACTACAGTAAGATCATGTTGATATTTAGAACTCAGTAAGATATGTTGATTTAGTCTGAACTAAGACATGTCGATATTTAGTCTAGATCATGTTGATTATTTAGTCTAAGATCATACAGTAAGATCATTCTATATTTAGTCTAGAGCTACAGTAAGATCATGTATGTCGATATTTAGTCTAGAGCTACAGTAATATAAGATCATGTCGATTTAGTCTAGAGTCTAGAACTACAGTAATGTCGATCATTTCAATATTTAGTCTAGAACTACAGTAAGATCATTTCAATATTTAGTCTAGATCATGTCGATATTTAGTCTAGAATACAGTAAGATAGTCGATATTTAGTCTAACTACAGTAAGATCGTGTTGATATATTTAGTCTAGATCAGTAAGATGTGATTTTATTTAGAAACTAGAACTACAGATCATGTCGTGTTGATATTTAGTCTAGAACTACAGTAAGATCATTTCAATATTTAGTCTAGAACTACAGTAAGATCATTTCAATATTTTAGTCTAGAACTACAGTAAGATCATTTGTTCATATTTAGTCTAGAAGAACTACAGTAAGATCGTGTGTTGTATTTTAGATCATTTAGAATTACAGTAAGTCTAGAGCGTGTTGATATTTAGTCTAGAACTACAGTAGTTCGTGTTGATATTAGTCTAGAACTAAGACATTTCGATATTTAGTCTAGATCATGATCATTTCGATATTTAGTCTAGAACTACAGTAAGATCATTTCGATATTTAGTCTATTTAGTCTACTATAGTAAGTTCATGTTCATATTTAGTCTGAACTACAGTGATCATATTTAGTCTAGAACTACAGTAAGATAAGATTTCGATATTTATGTCGATATTTAGTCTAGAACTACAATAAGATCATGTTGATATTTAGAACTCTAGATCAGCGATATTTAAGAGTCAGTTCATATTTAAGAGTCTATTTCGATATTTAGTCTAGAGCTATAGTAAGATCATGTTCATATTTAGTCTAGAACTACAGTAAGATCATGTCGATATTTAGTCTAGAACTACAGTAAGATCATGTTGATATTTAGTCTAGAACTACAGTAAGATCATGTTGATATTTAGAACTCTAGATCTACAGTATTAAGATCATGTAAAATGTAGATATTTAGTCTAAAGCTACAGTAAGATCATGTTGATATTTAGTCTAGAACTACAGTAAGATCATGTAGATATTTAGTCTAGAACTACAGTAAGATCATGTAGATATTTAGTCTAGAACTACAGTAAGATCATGTTGATATTTAGTCTAGATCTACAGTAAGATTGTGTCGATATTTAGTCTAAAGCTACAGTAAGATCATGTAGATATTTAGTCTAAAGCTACAGTAAGATCATGTTGATATTTAGTCTAGAAATACAGTAAGATCATGTAGATATTTAGTCTAGAACTACAGTAAGATCATTTCGATATTTAGTCTAGAGCTACAGTAAGATCATGTAGATATTTAGTCTAGAACTACAGTAAGATCATGTTGATATTTAGTCTAGAACTACAGTAAGATTGTGTCGATATTTAGTCTAAAGCTACAGTAAGATCATGTTGATATTTAGTCTAGAACTACAGTAAGGTTATGTTGATATTTAGTCTAGAACTACAGTAAGATCATCTTCACACACAACGCTCTGCACTTACTCCTGATTTCTGTCACTATGGCAACACCAGAGCTGTCACTCAATAAATCAGAAACAAAGTAACTGGTGTTTATTATTTGAAAAAGTAACTCAGACATTTCCTTCTAAAGTAAAAAGTAATGTTACTTTACTAGTTACTTTAAAAAGTAATCTGATTACTTAACCGTTACTTGTAATGCATTACTCAACACTGCTGACCACAGACCAGTGGTTTTTAAAACAGTTTAATGCCAATTAATAAAAATCCAATCTGAATCATTTTATTACAACAAAGGACATGCAAATGTAAAATGCATTTATTTTAAATGTATTTGTTTTACATGCTCATTTGTAGTTGCTTTAAAATATGTATTACCATATACGTCCAAAACGGTCATTTTTTACAATACATGTATATATATATTTATTTTTTTTAAGTTAACATCTTGCAGCATTTTACAAAAATCAAGACCGATTATATGTGTCCCTGCAGCACAAAAGCGGTCATAAGCAGCACAGGTATATTTATAGTAATAACCAACAATACATTGTATGGGTCAAAATTATACATTTTTATTTTATGCCAAAAATCGTTAGATATTAAGATCATGTTCCATGAAGATATTTTGTCAATGTCCAACCATATATATCAAAACTTCATTTTTGATTATTAATATGCATTGCTAAGAACTTCATTTGAACAACTTTAAAGATGATTTAGTCAATATATATTTTTTTCCACCCTCAGATTTTCAAATATTGTCCGATCATAACAAACCATACATCAATGGAAAGATTATTTATTCAGCTTTCAGATGATGCATACATCTCAATTTAAAAAAATTGACCCTTATGACTGGTTTGTGCTCCAGGGTCACATATTTGGTCAAAATCCCATGTTATAAAGATGAAGTGCTATGCAGTCTATTAAATACAATATTGGCGGATTATAAAGCAATACTGAAATGCTAAATATTTGCCCTCTCTCTCTCTCTCTTCAGCGTTCCCTCGTCTCAGAATATGATTAAATTATAGTCATAAATACAATGCAGTCAGCAGACCTGGAACTAATCGGTCAACCGTGCTGTTTTTCTTTCATAGGACTACACCAATTATTCATATGCACAAAATATTCATAGAAACTTGATTACATCCCTTTAGTCCATCTGGAGACCCGCTCGATCAGAGTTATTGCAAAACAATAAATACAATGAACACATTACACTGATTAAATAAATAATTTAATAGTCAAATTCAGAAAGGAGACCTCTCCCAAAGCACAAAATAAAGTGGAAAAATACAGTATAAAACAATGAAGTCGTTACAGCTAAAAAATAATTCAGCAGTTTCCATTAAAGCAAAAATTCACAATGTATTTTTTTATGATTCGTTTATGAAGCTCAGGACATAATTAGATGAATAGTTTGAAGAAAAACGGAGGACTAGAAATACACCGTGCTCCGCTTTTCATCGAGATGCTGCAGAATAAACGAGTTCGTTTGAGAAGGCATGGGATGAGATCGCTGGGATTGTTCTGATCCGTTTCAAAACATATTTGGTATGAAAGCTAAAGATGTGCAGAGCGGGGAAAAAAAGGCCAAGAAACGAAACAAGTCACTTGCTGAATTCTTCTAGTTTTAGGACTCTGTACCATGTCAACCTTAAAACACGCGGTCACTAAATAAATCAAGTCATTTAGAAATATATTCCACCTCAACTTTCTGCTAAATAAATAGAGTTCAGTTGTTTTGGTTAGATCACCTCTGGTCCATCGGGAGCGACGGATACCGTTCAAGAGCTCGAATCACAAATATACTGACTCGGTTTAACGTTTACTACACGACGACTAACGCTTGTTCTCTTTGGAGTAAAAAAGGCAATGCATTCATTTCAAAAGGACACAAACACAAACACCGGCGCAGGATTATCAGACGGAGAGACGAGAAGCATCTTCGGTGCTTTTGACGACAGCATGCTTCACTTTTTTGATCGCTTGGGTTCACGTAAATCAACGGGAGTCACTGAACATGCAGCTAGTGTGTGTGAAGCTCAGCGTGAGATGTGCTCGAGCAAATCCGACTCGTACACACACACACACACACACACACCTCACTCACACACGTGCATTCATGTCTTTCTCGCTCTCAAACACACACACACGTCTCTCAAACACACACACACACGTGCATTCATGTCTTCTCTCACTCTCAAACACACACACACGTCATCTCAACACACACACACACACACGTTCACATGTCTCTCTCTCAAACACAAACACACACACACACACACACACACGCATCCATGTCTCTCTCACACACACACACGCACACACTTTGGTACAATGATGAATGAACTATGGACTAACATAAAATAAAGGCATCTGCAGTTTCCCTCATTAACGTTACAGATCAACCTCGATAGAAAAATGAGAAAATAAACATCTTGACCTCTAGAGAGGTCTCTATTCTCAGTCTATGAAGCGCCCCGGACACAGTCCGTCTGACACGGGGGTCTTTCTCAGTCCAGATACTCTTTGGCATCTTAGTTTTCTTCTCTTGCACAATGAGATACACAACGTCTTCATCTATTGCTGTCCGTACACCCCCACGATTACACTGCTGGGGCTCTGATTAAAGGTGCTTGACGTCCAGCGGGATTGTGGGATACCTGCTCCGTCGTTATGTGTGCGGTGTTTGGCTGTTCTGTTCGATGAGGAGCGAGGTCGTCTCGTCCGCGAGCGGGACCATGTTTTCTGAAGACGGGTGCTGAGCGGATGTGTTGTGTCCACCGTCCGGAGACTGCGGGCAACTGTCCAGCCGGGACGCCACCAGACCGTTCTGATACTGAGAGCGTGTGATCTGAGGGAGAGACGAGGTTATGTTCATAAACCAAAACTAGAAGCTGTGACAGTTTAGGGAAAGACCTGGGGCTATCTGACCGAGAGACTGCACCGGTCCGGTTCGGTAAACGTGCACCAGCAGTACTTACAGAACACCGACCCGTTATCCCACAGCAGCAGCATTTGATTTACTTCTGTACCAGACCAGAACCGTTTGATAAAGACCTTGAGCCGTGACCGAACCGCACCATCAGGTAGACAAACTTATTTATTTTCTCATGTAACAAGAAATCTAAGCTCATTAGTCCCAGTTATGATTTATGTGCTTTTGTCTTCTCCAGATGATAACTGATGGACTGGAGCGCTGTGGATTATTGTGATGTTTTATTCTGACGGCACCCATTCACTGCAGAGCATTCTGAGAAAATAGTCCGAATTCTGAGAAAAAAAAAGTAATACTTCTGAGAAAAAAAGAAAAGAAAAAAAACTCATAATTTAGAGGAAAAAAAACAGATTTGTGAGAAAAAAATCATAATTTAGAGGAAAAAAATACTTTTGATTTGTGAGAAAAAAATCATACTTTTGATAAAAAAGCCAAGGTCTGAGGAAAAAAAGTCATAATTTTAATAAAGAAAGCCATGCTGAGGAAAAAAAGTCATAATTGCGAGAAAAAAACTCATAAATGCAAAAAAAAACCTCATAATTGCAGGAAAAAATGCATAATTGCGATAAAAAAAGTCAGAATTGCAAGAAAAAATATCATAATTTTGATTTGAAAAAAGTCATTATTCTGAGAAAAAAAAATCCACAATTTTGATAAAAATCATAATTGTGAGAAAAAAGTAAGAATTGCGAGAGAAAAAAGTCTTAATTCTTATTCGGAGAGAAAAAAAAGTCAATTCTGTGGGAAAATTTATTTAAAAAATATTTATTTTATTTAATAATTTAGCAAAAAAAATGCATAATTGCGAGAAAAAAAGTCAGAATTGCGCGAAAAAATATAATAATTTTGATTTTTAAAAATCATAATTTTGATTAAAAAAAAGTCATAGTTCTGAGAAAAAAGTCATAATTGCATCCATTGCTGAAACATTTCTATAAACCTGATGAAGAAACACTGGGACGATCTGAGGGGGGTAGGGGGGGCTACATTTCTAGATAATTTCATTGCAAATCAAGAAATCAACCTGCCGTAGCTTATTCCCACTGTGTGCACTAAACACACCCCCACCGTCTAAACGCATCACGCTTCACCGATTCTGCCCTTCTAATAATGTCGTGCTTCTCTTCACCTTCACGAACTGCAGGTCGGCCAGAGCTCGGACGTTGAAGTCGGGGGTGTACTGCGGCGGCAGAGCGGCGCTGAGCTGTGTGCTGCTGCCGCTGACGGACCGAGCCTCGGGACGATCCGTGTAGCTCAGAGACGCCGAGCGGTTCAGTCCATCGATGTGAGACGGAGAGCGAAACTCTGAAACACAGAGAGCACATATGATCAACATATGGACACTTGCATGGTGCTTGACTGAGTATACATTTAGTAGCTTGTTTAAACATTTAAGTCATGCAGGTTGAAATGACATGATGGCGAGGTAAATGACAGAATTTCTATTTTTGAGTAACTATTTGTTTAATTAAGGCTCTGGAGGACAGCAGGTACAGAAGAGCAATATTTTAACTCCAGATGTGTGACATTATTGACACCTGTGAACGCTAATCTAATCTACTATAGTAAGAGAAAAGGTGCTGCTTAAAGTGACAGTGCACTAATTAATGAAACTTACCCCATGACTTACTTATTCACCCTCACAAGGCATCCGAGATGTACACTTTCTTCTTTCAGACAAATACACTCAGAGTTAAATTAAAAATGCTTTCCCAGCTTTATAATGGCAGTGAATGGGTGTTGAGATTTTATTAACCCCTCGGAGTCATGTAGAGCACTTTCTTTTTTGGGCTTCAAAATCTCAACACCCATTCACTGCCATTATAAAGCATTTTTAATATAACTCTGACTGTATTTGTCTGAAAGAAGAAAGTCATTGACACCTAAGATGCCTTAAGGGTGAATAAAGCATGGGCTAATTTTCATTAATTAGTGCACTGTCCCTTTAAATAGCACTTGAGGGTTATTTCTGTGAAAACTATGGCTGTTAATCAGTCTCTGCGAGCGGTTAGAGAGCCCTGACATGCCGGCGTTACCTGTGAATCGAGAGAAGAGAGAGCATCTCTTAAGAGACAGGTGATGACGAGAGAGAGACACTCACTGAGAGTGTGAGAGAGAGAGAGAGATGGATGGATGGATGAGAGGGGAAACAAGGCAGAAGACAGAAAAACACTACTGTTCAGAAGTTTAGAGTCAGCGGCTCTTTATTTTTTCACTTGTTTGCTTTTATTTATTATTAATATAACAACGTGATGCTCTCTCTATTCTAGTTATATTCTATCTACTCTATTTGTTATAATAAGCCACATGTGCTGCATTAGACTAACCAAGACTTGTCACAGCACTCACTGTAAACAATCAAAAGTGCAGAAAACGTGCATGTTTTTGATTTGTTCTGTCCTCATTTGTTAGTCACTTTGGATATAAACACTTCTGCTAAATGATTAAATGCATCACAGGAATACATTTCATTTTAAAAACAGGTTTTTTAAATTATAATAAATCACAATATTATTATTTTATACATACAAATGCTTCCTTGGTGAGCAGAAGAGATATTAAGAATATTAAAAATGTATCTAATAATCACAAATCTGTGAGCGGTACCTACACGAGCACAGAGAGACAAACATGTACTTAAATATGATCAAAATTCAAATATAAAAGGCATAATTTCAGTTAGAAAAAAACAAGCTTTTGGCCACAAGAGGGCGAATCGAGCAAAATATTACTAATGCACGATAAATTTACATTTATGCATTTAGCAGACGCTTTTATCCAAAGTGACTTAAAGGCATTCAAGCTATACATTTATTTATCAGTATATGTGTTCCCTGGGAATTGAACCCACAACCTTTTGCACTACTAACGCAATGCTCTACCACCGAGCCACAGGAACATTCTTCAAAGCATAAAATAACACGACTATCTTAGAAAAATGTGCATAATGTTTAACCATATATAATGAAGTTGCTTCGAAACAAAAAGCATCGTACGGTTTAATACGAAGCACAGAAAACCGATCACAAAGAGTCACGTAACTTTTTTCGTTTAAAAACATGATGCAGTGGAATTGTTCGAGGCATAAAATATTGATGTTTTTTCAAAGTTGAACTTATAATAAGTTTAAATGGTTTTCTAAATATCCGGATCTCTTGGTTCCAGTTTTGACCACATCTCCGCTAGAGGTCTGCTACCCGACCCTGCGGGTTCTGAAATACTTTTGGGTCAGGTTAATGTATAGCTTCGGGTTGTAGCTAAACTAAAACCGACCGCCGATCAATACTTTTATTGATCGAAGTATCACAGGTTCTGAAAATATTAAGCAGCACAGCTGTTTCCAAAATTAATAATAAATCAGCATATTATTATGATTTCTGAAGGATCGTGTGCCATTGAAGACTGGAGTCATGATGCTGCGCCTCACAGAAATAAATTACATTTTAAAGTAGATTACAATAATATTAGAAATTGCAATAATATTTAAAAAATATTTTTGATTAAATAAACACAGCCTTGATGAGCACAAGAGACTAACACCTGCTGTGTTATTAAAACTTTAATATGCGTGTATGAGATATGAGATTTCTGATGAATTGTGGTGCGTTCCTCGCACAAAGCTGTCATATTGCTTCAAGACGCTTGCAATATTGCAATTAACTTGTATTCTCTGACAAAGAGCAGCAATCCTTCAGTACGTCATACGGGTTTGGAATGACACGAGGGGAGAAAATGATGGCAATATTAATTTATAGATAAATCATATGTTTAAATGCACAGAGGACGGCCACTAGAGGGCGATGCTCGAAGCTGATGGGTGGCCTGGAAAAGCCCACGTGAGATGCTTATAATTATGAGTGATTAGTGTGTTTACCATCCCTGTAATAATGTGTTTAGTATAATACACACACACACACACACAGACCACCTACTACTCGCTCGTCCCTCAGGAGAGTGTAGGATATGCTCTTAAGTCTCTTGATATATGAACACACAGGTGTTGTATAGTGTTTGAGATGTGTGTGTGTTCGTCTGTCTCACCTAGTGTCGGAGCGCTGAGAGCCATGACTCCGTAGTAGAAAGAGAACGGGCCCCGTCTCAAACATCATGTTCTCGTTCCCAGCCTCCACCTCCACACGACCCTGCGAGGAGAAGCACACAGAAGGTTGTGTTACAATATACACTATGTTCCTGTGGCTCAGTGGTTAGAGCATTGTGTTAGCAGCGCAAAAGGTTGTGGGTTCAATTCCAGAGAACACACATACATGTATAACCTGAATGCATTGTAAGTCGCTTTGGATAAAAGCTCTGCTAGATGCATAAATGTAAATATTCAAAGGTTTGGCATATACATAGTACATTTGGCATAGTACATTTTTTATATTTTTTAAAGCAATTAATGCTTTTTTTCAGCGAGGATGTGTTAAATGGATAAAAAGTGATTCTATTTTGAGTTATTTTTAACTTTATTTATCAAAGAATCCTGAAAGAAAAGTATCACAGGTTGCAAAATATATTTGGCAGCACAGCTGTTGATAATAAATCGGCATATTGTTATGATTTCTGAAGATCGTGTGACTCTGAGGACTGGAGTAATGATGCTGAAAATACAGCTTTTGTCACAGAAATAAATGATATTTTAAATTAGAAATTAAACAACCACAAAACAAGAATTAAAAAGTAATAAGAAAAAAGTTTGGGATTGATAGTTTTATTTAAACAAGTTTCTTAAGCTCAAAATATCTGTTTTCTTAAAATTATTAAAATTACAAAAAAAATGTTTTAATGTATTCTGTGATGGAAAACGTACAAATTCTAATATTCTGATTTTCTGCTCAAGAAACATTTCTGATTATTTTCAATGTTTGAAGACAGTTGTGCCGCAAAATATTTTAATTGAAACCATGATAAAATAAAAATCAGGTTTCTTTGATTAATAACACACCACCGACACACACACACACACACCCACCGACACACACACATACACACAGACAAGTAGGGAGTGTTTGTAGGGAGGACTACAAAGGTTGTAGGACTGCAAAAGCTACATGAATCCTGTTTTCTGGAAAGATAAAATCAATCACATTTTACAAATATACAAACCGACCTTAACGAGAAAGACCTCACAACAAAAAGCATACACGTACATACACGCACAGAGAGAAATAAGAACACAGAAGAGCTCTTTAAATAGATCGTCCTGACAGTCCTTGTGCCACTTAACGTAGTACAAACTCATGTCTATTTTTTTTATTTTTTTTTTTTACTTTATTTAACCAGGAAAAAACTCATTGAGATTAAAAATCTCTTTTTCAAGAGTGTCCTGGCCAAGATAAGGTAGCAGTACAACCATACATACATACAGACACAAAATACACACAAATAAATAACATTAAACATTAAACAACTGAAATAGTAAATCCTTTAAAGTCAACCACAATCCATAACACATCATGCAAAACATCTACAGCCAGATGTGGCTGCCTCCAAGTCAGTTAACATCCTCTTAAAAGCGACCAATGAGACCAGCTTCTTAAGTTTCATGGATTTCTGTAACTTGTTCCATGTCGAAGGAGCAGCATACTTAAACGCCTTTTTTCCCAGCTCAGTTCTAACCTTTGGAACACAGATGGAAAAGATCCTGGGAACGAAGATTGTAAGTCCCAATATTAATTACACTAATGTAGATCAGAAGGTAGGATGGAAAGTAGACCTAAAAATAGCCTTATATATGAAGATATACCAGTGTTGAAGTCTCCGCATTGATAGAGAAGGCCATCCAACACGTTCATACAGATCACAATGGTGAGTGAGGACTTTAAAACCAGTAATGAACCTCAGAGCTCATGATATACAGTGTCCAGTGCATGTAAACTTTGAGACGAAGCATGCATGTATAAAACATCACCATAGTCAGTATAGACATAAAGTAGCAGCCACCAGCCTCTTTCTAGATTCGAACGAAAGGCAGGATTTAATTCTGAAATAAAACCTAGTTTAAGTTTTAATCTTTTTTGCTAGTGCTGAATATGAAAGGTAAAAGAAAGAGATTCATCTATTAAAATACCAAGATATCTGTATTTAGAAAACACATTCAATCTTCGTACCCTGGGAAGTGAGGATTGAAGGCAGATTTGATTTGAATTTACATTTTGAAAAAAGCATGACTTTTGTTTTTTCAGCATTTAAGACAAGTTTTAAATCATAAAGATTCTGTTGAAGCGTGTTAAAATCAAGTTGTAATTGGGAGAGGGCCTGGTCTGCGGTGGGTGCTGAGCAATACAGTACAGTGTCATCTGCATACAAATGTAAATTTTTTTTGACACGAGTTTATCAATGTTTATTATATAGAGGATAAAAAGCAGTGGCCCCAAGACTGACCCCTGAGCACGCCTTTTGTTATTTTGAGATAGCGAGAGGTGTTGCCTCCGCCTGCACACACTGAGTTCTGTCTGTAAGATAATATCAAACCAGCTAACAGTTTGTTCAGAAAGTCCAGCCCTACGCAATCTGTG
>CM049797.1:37082417-37134917 GCA_027422405.1 Ptychobarbus kaznakovi
CGCGCAAACACATCGGCGACGTATTGCAGTGTTTGAAACACAACCCACTGGTTTTCAAAAATTGTTAAATTTATTTTCCAAAAACAAAATCATAACTGTATAAAACTAACGTAAACCGTAAACACCTCACAGCGTAACATGTTAGTTGCGTTACACAGAACTAGCCTGGTGTAAACTTAACGCTTTTAACGTTACCTGTCTTAGAAACGTTACGTCTTCATCCGTCACTGTTTCCATCGCTTTATCCGATCATCACATCAAATATTGAATCGAAATCAATATAGTTTGATAATAACTCTGTACACAAGTTTTTAGATAGTAGCACACTGTGTTGGGTACCTGACGCAGAACTGACTCTTGAATTCGCGGGATACGCCCATCTCAATTCCTATTGGTCTGTTCAAAATTTAAACCCTACTTTTGGTTGGTCAGTTTTGATGATTCATATTTGTTATAAATTGTATTTTTTGCTGTCCTATCAAAAGGGCTTGATGTATTTGAGGCGGTTATGTTATTACAAAAAAGAATGATAGAATACATAAAAAACACGTAGAAAAGATATGTGGACATGATTATATAATACAACTTATTACATTATTTTAACTCCCTTTTTACTTTTTAAGGTCAGATATCCATGTCAGTATTTTAGTGTAAATCAAGGGCGTAGGTTTGCTTTCGACATGGGTGGGGACATAAACGCTTGTTTAACTTGTTAGGTAGCTTAATATCAATGATATGACGTTTCAGATGCTCTGAAATGACAAAACATATACATGTTTTTAATTATTTGTTCAAATTATTGCTAGGGGCAGTTTGGTATGGCTTGATATTGATAGGACACATCCCTAGCGTCGCCCCCCCCCCCAATTCTACACCTCTGGTGTAAATTATAATGAAGATTATTATACAATGGAATTAAATAGTCAAATTATGATTTTAATGACATTTTATTATTATTTTAATAAAATTAGGGGAGAAAAGTGGCATTGTAATTTTCGTCTCACCATATAGTTATTTTTTTTTATCATTGTATTATTTTCTAACTGATCTCCGTGTTAAGCAGATACAAGAACTGACAGGAGAGAAGACACTGGAAGTGCATTTAATGCTGTGAGTGACAGCTAAATAATTAATTTTAATGATCTTTCAGGCCATTCTCCAGCGCAGCATCATTTTTTTTATTTTTTACTTTTTAGTAATTTAGCTGATGCTTTTATCCAAAGCAACTTACAAATAAGAAAAAGTAACTACAACTATAAGTTAAAACTCTATAAATACTATATATGCACATTTAAGAAAATTAAGAAATTAAATAAAATGACAAATGCATACAACAACATTTAAATGAAAAAAAAGCTAAAAACAATTCAAAATATTAAAACAACAAAAGGTATGAGTATAACAATGATTCTAACATGACACTAAGCCCATATATATATGTGTTATTTAATTTCCATGTAGTATGTTGAAGTAATGTTACTAAAATAAGTCCAATTTATTAAAACTATAAGAAAATACCTATAAAGACTAGGGATTGGTCACGATTTTCGAATATTCGATTAGTCGATTTAATTATAGAATATCGATTCGGTTGTGCGATATTTTCTAAAGGTGTACCAGGGCTTGACAATAAAGACTGTCGATGGCGTGAAGGACGCTCGGATTTGTCGCTTGCCAGATCGGGGCACTGCAGCGTCGTCACGAAATTGTATCATTTGCATGTGTTTTTAAGCTTGGTTGTTTAAAAATTGTAAGCGATTTTAAAAAGCATTTGGGCGCGCGAAAGACTACTCCTTTCAGTACATGCGCGTTTTGTGTTCTGTTCTGTGTGAACAGCGCGAGCACAGACAGCGCGTCTCTGACACGCGCGAGCCGCCTGGACGGGCAAATACATGAAGTATGTCAAACTACCCCTTTGGCAAGTAACTTTAGCAATAATTAATCTATATTGAATTATATACTGTAGTAAGATGCACCGATCCAGGATATTTGTTTGTGTTTTATTTTAGAGCATCTTCTGTTCCATGCTTGCACACAAACTGCCCTGTCGGCACTTGGGCGCGGCACACAGTGTGGACGCTAACCACGCCGGAGAACGGAACTTTGATACATGCATTCTGATTGCGTGAACAATTGACCGTTAAGCAATAGATTGTGAGAGAGGGCTGTTTGCTATAGCATCCCAAACAACTCAAAATAATAAACCACAAAGTTAACAAAACGATGCACTCCACTTTGCTGAGCGAGTGCGAGGCTTCTCTGCCGCCTTCACGTCCCGTTTCCCACTTATGATGCCGTGACGAGCTCCTGCAAACAAATTATTAGTTTTTTATTGAAAAAATAATGTAATTTTCCACTGGTTGATAACCATAAATATTTAAATGCAACATATTTGTGTTGTTTTCGTGTTTTAAATGTGAAGAATGACAGGTTGGATGTCACACTTACATTATGGTGCCAGGACAACTGTTCTCTCTGAACGTGAGAAAAAACTAAAGAGTTGATTGTAGACTAGGAAGAGAAAAACAGCAGCGGCCCCTACATCCTCTTATGATCAGTGGGACCCCTGTGGAGAGGGTGAGCTTCAGTACCTCGGTGTAAACATCTCTGAGGACCTGACATGTACTGCACATCCAACACAGGTCAAGAAAGCCAGGCAAAGACTGTACATCTGCGACAGCTGAGGAAATTCAGGGTCTCACCAGCTATCCTGAAAACTTTCTATTCAGGGGCCATATAAAGCGTACTGACTCAGTGCATCTCAGTGTGGTATGGTAATTCCTCGAACCAGGACTGCAAAGCTCTACAGAGAGTCGTGCGCTTGGCTGAGCGCATCTCAGGGTCTACTCTCGCCTTCTGCAGGACATCTACTTCAAACGCTGTAAAAGCAGAGCTGCTAAAATAATCAAAGACTCAACTCACCCGGTAAACATCTTTTCTGTTACTGCCATTGGCAAGCGCTTCAGGAGCATGATGGCAAAACTGAGAGACTGAGGAGGAGCTTCTGTCCTCAGGCCATCAGGCTCCTTAACACAAACCCAGTCTCATAAACACTTACAAGATTGTTAACTGTAAAACATCCATATTCTCATCACCCGTATCGCTACTATGTGTACATTCCCTGCACACCCGTTTGCACATCCTCTTGTTCACATTACTATTTATTAAGCCCCAGTGTACTGTTTTTTGCACATCTTATTCCATTGCACATTTTACTCTTATTTCACCATATATATGCTCTTGTGTTGTGTTACTTTTATATAATTTTTATTTTGTATTCTTTTGCACCGTCCACTGAGCGGACCTGATTTCATACATTTCACTTCTGATTATACACTGTATAATTTTTTATGTGACAAATAAAGAAACCTTGAACTTGAACACTTATTTATTTATTTTTTTTATACAGGTGTAATTTTAACTTTAACTTCAGGCAATGTAACATGATTTTATTATTGTAATTTTGACTTTATTCTTAAAATATGACATTAATCGTATTTATTTAGTTATTTATTTGAGAAAGATAAACTGATCAAACTTGCGCTGGTATTTAACAAAATCTAAAACTTGAATTGAACAAACATAAAATGTTCCAATCATATTTCTGAATTAAATTAATAAAGAAACGAAAACGAATTAATGACCACTTTGCTATTTAAAAACAAAAACCAAACGGAACTATTTTAATGGCTGCACAGCAGTTTTCTTAACGGAGAGAGAGAGAGAGAGAGAGAGAGAGAGACACGGGACTCTGGTCGGACTCAGGCGGAGAATTCTGAGAAGCTGCAGGGATCTATATTCATTCCCTCGTTCAATTAAAAAGTTCACGGAACTAATTGTGAACAGATTGCACTCTCGTCTTCTTCCGAGCATGTGAACATGTTCTTTTAAAATATATATATACAGATATATATGAAATAGGTTATTGTTATGAAGACAGACGTTAAAATTAATGTTCACATAATAAGTGCCTTCATTCAGGCTGTTCACAGTAGAGGTCTGCTTCCCGACCGAGCCCGGGGTCCGAAATGTTTTGGGTTAATTTTAATGTATAAGCTTGGGCTCGTAGCTAAACCAAAACTATATGCAGAAGCTACGCTGCTTTCATAGACGCACGCACACACACATTATTGCACAGATATCAGAGGGATCGCGCAGCGCACAAACACGGGAATTTTATTAGTAAAATAGCCTCAATAGGCTTGACTCTCAAGTTTCAACGTTATATTTCTCTGCAATGAGGGGGTTAAAATCGTGTTTTTTGAAGTAACTAAGCCTCATTGCTTGTAGAGAGAGAGCGCAGATGCAGGTGCACATCATGGCGCAACTTTCATACCCCCCCCCCCCCTCTCGCTAATTCAAATAAATGATTATATTATTTATATTAATTATGTTATGACAGACGTTAAAATTAATGTTCACATAATAAGTGCCGTCATTCAGGCTGTTCACAATATGTTTTACACGCGTAATGTTTTAAGAATGATATTCTGTTTAGCGTAATATTTTTTAAGCCTAAATATTCATTATTAATCAATCAAACGGTTACGTTTTTTTATAATATGAATGTTCATGCTCATTTTTAAATATAAAATGTCCTAACCTTATAAGCAGTTGATAATCAACGGACTGTTCTGTTAATAAATGCCTCATTCGGTTATGTTATATTAATATTTTTCAGCAATCATAAGTTACGACCATTAATTGTCTCAGGTTAAGATAAGACTATTCTCTAATTAATTAAACTGTTATCTTACAGATTGAAAGCCTGAATAGTTTATCTCCCTCTCTCTGTGTGTGTGTGTGTGTGTGTGTGTGTGCGTGTTGTGTGTGCGTGCGGTATGCTCGGGAGGGTGCGATTTTCGAATAGTAATCGAATAATACCCAGGATTATCGAATATTACTTTTGTTAAATGCCCATCCTTAATAAAGACATAATAAATTCATACATAATTTATCTAAAATTAAAATGATAAAATTAAACGGCAGTAAAATTACATTGTCAAAAACACATGCTAACAAACAACAATTTTTTATTCACACAGTTTACAGTTGGTTAGAAAAAAAACAGAAGTGCTGCAGAAACCCTCAGCCCCCTGTTAAAATGTCCAAGCAAGCGCCCAACACTGACAAGGGAAGCGATACAGTACGAGACCAAACGTGATTTCAGAACGTCTGAATATATTCTGCATCATATTGCATCTCTCATGTTTCCGTGCTTCCAGCATGTCCAGTTTTTAAACATTTAAACATGTGGCTAAATTGTACATCTTCCTGACAAAATAAAAATAAATATATTTCCTGTGAACATTAGTTGAAAGATGGATTAATTCTGAATATTTGGGCCTGGTTTCACAGACCGGGTTTAGACTAAACCAGAATTAGGCTATAGTTAAATTCGGACATTTAAGTCATTTTTATTAACATGCTTTTTAAAAAACATTACTGGTGTGCATCTTGAGACAAAACAAAGGCACTGATGTATTTTAAGATCAGTCAGTGCAAGTTTATTTCAGTTGAAACAGCTCAGATTTATATTTAGTCTGGGACTAGGCTTAAACCTTGTTTGTGAAACCGGGGTTGAACTGTTAAACTACATTAATTCACATAAGCGATCTGGGCCATACGCATACTAATTAGTGGAAGTAACTAACTACGCTACTTAGTTATGTTTTATAGTAAAATTACATTACTTTGGCATTGCTTATTCAATCTGGGATGGGCTTGCTGGTTTATTTTTAATGTAAAAACTTCTGTTTTTGGTAAATGTAAATTCACATCTGTACAGTAGAGGGCGCTGCTCAAACAATGCTGTTCTGGATTTCATGAATACGTTCTACACTCTTTGGCAATAACTAAAGTTTTGTTTATTAGTATGGTTGAATTGGATCACTGGAGGTCAGCAGCAAAGACATCGGTTAATGAAATGGGATTAAATACATAAATTATATTTGTCCTATTTAACGTATTTAATTATTGCAGGTTTGCTTAATATTCAGAGTTTGCATTTAGCTGTTTTCATTGATTTTGAGGAATACTGAATCTGTTTTTGTGTAGGTGAGATGAGTAAATACATGTTGATATTTAACTAGAGTAAACTACAGTAAAATCATCATAACATTAAAGTAAGATCATGTTGATATTTAGTCTAAAGCTACAGTAAGATCATGTTGATATTTAGTCTAGAACTACAGTAAGATCATGTTGATATTTAGTCTAGAACTACAGTAAGTTTCATCGTGTTGATTATTTAGTCTAGAGCTACAGTAGATCATGTTGATATTTAGTCTAGAACTACAGTAAGATCGTGTTGATATTTAGTCTAGAACTACAGTAAGATCGTGTTGATTTAGTCTAGACTACAGTAAGATGTGTTGATATTTAGTCTAGAGCTACAGTAAGATCGTGTGATATTTAGTCTAGAACTACAGTAAGATAGTCTATTTGTCTAGAACTACAGTAAGATCATGTCGATATTTAGTCTAGAGCTACAGTAAGATCAAGTTGATATTTAGTCTAGAACTACAGTAAGATCATGTCGATATTTAGTCTAGATCTACAGTAAGATCAAGTTGATATTTAGTCTAGAGCTAAGACATGTCGATATTTAGTCTAGATCAGTGATCATTGATATTTAGTCTAGAGCTACAGTAAGATCATGTTGATATTTAGTCTAGAGCTACAGTAAGATCATGTTGATATTTAGTCTAGAGCTACAGTAAGATCATGTTGATATTTAGTCTAGAGCTACAGTAAGATCGTGTTGATATTTAGTCTAGATCAGTAAGATAGTGTTGATATTTAGTCTAGGAGTACAGTGATCGTGTTATTTAGTCTAGAGCTACAGTAAGAATGTTGATATTTATCTAGAATACAGTGATATTTAGTCTAGAATGTTACAGTATTTAGTCTATGTTGATTTACTAGAGAACAGTAAGATCATGTTGATAGTCTAGAGCTACAGTAGTCGTGTTGATATTTAGTAGAGCTACTAAGACATGTTGATATTTAGTCTAGATCAGTAAGATCGTGTTGATAGTCTAGACTACAGTAGTCATGTTGATATTTAGTCTAGCTACAGTAAGATCATGTTGTTTATAGTCTAGAGCTACAGTAGTCATGTTGATATTTAGTCTAGAACTACAGTAAGATTTGTTGATATTTAGTCTAGATCATGATCATTGATATTAGAGCTACAGTAAGATCATGTTGATATTTAGTCTAACTACAGTAAGATCAGTTGATATTTGTCTTGAGCTACAGTGATATGTCGAGGGAATATTTAGTCTAGAACTACAGTAAGATCATGCTGATATTTAGTCTAGAACTACAGTAAGATCATTGTTGATATTTTAGTCTAGAACTACAGTAAGATCGTGTTGATATTTAGTCTAGAACTACAGTAAGATCATGTCGATATTTAGTCTAGAACTACAGTAAGATCATGTTGATATTTAGTCTAGAACTACAGTAAGATCATGTTCGATATTTAGTCTAGAACTACAGTAAGATCATGTTGATATTTAGTCTAGAACTACAGTAAGATCATGTTGATATTTAGTCTAGAAGTACAGTAAGATCATGTCGATATTTAGTCTAGAACTACAGTAAGATCATGTCGATATTTAGTCTAGAGCTACAGTAAGATCATGTCGATATTTAGTCTAGAACTACAGTAAGATCATGTTGATATTTAGTCTAGAACTACAGTAAGATCATGTCGATATTTAGTCTAGAACTACAGTAAGATCATGTTGATATTTAGTCTAGAACTACAGTAAGATCATTTCGATATTTAGTCTAGAACTACAGTAAGATCATTTCGATATTTAGTCTAGAACTACAGTGATCATTTCATATTTAGTCTAGAATTACAGTAAGATCATGTTGATATTTAGTCTAGAACTACAGTAAGATCATGTTCATATTTAGTCTAGAACTACAGTAAGATCATGTTGATATTTAGTCTAGAGCTACAGTAAGATCATGTCGATATTTAGTCTAGAACTACAGTAAGATCATGTCGATATTTAGTCTAGAGCTACAGTAAGATCATGTTGATATTTAGTCTAGAACTACAGTAAGATCATGTCGATATTTAGTCTAGAACTACAGTAAGATCATGTAGATATTTAGTCTAGAGCTACAGTAAGATCATGTAGATATTTAGTCTAGAACTACAGTAAGATCATGTCGATATTTAGTCTAGAACTACAGTAAGATCATGTTGATATTTAGTCTAGAACTACAGTAAGATCATGTTGATATTTAGTCTAGAGCTACAGTAAGATCATGTCGATATTTAGTCTAAAGCTACAGTAAGATCATGTTGATATTTAGTCTAGAACTACAGTAAGATCATGTTAGATATTTAGTCTAGAACTACAGTAAGATCATGTTGATATTTAGTCTAGAACTACAGTAAGATCATGTCGATATTTAGTCTAGAACTACAGTAAGATCATGTCGATATTTAGTCTAGAACTACAGTAAGATCATGTCGATATTTAGTCTAGAACTACAGTAAGATCATGTTGATATTTAGTCTAGAACTACAGTAAGATCGTGTTGATATTTAGTCTAGAGCTACAGTAAGATCATGTTGATATTTAGTCTAAAGCTACAGTAAGATCATGTTGATATTTAGTCTAGAGCTACAGTAAGATCATGTTGATATTTAGTCTAGAACTACAGTAAGATCATGTCGATATTTAGTCTAAAGCTACAGTAAGATCATGTTGATATTTAGTCTAGAACTACAGTAAGATCGTGTCAATATTTAGTCTAAAGCTACAGTAAGATCATGTTGATATTTAGTCTAGAGCTACAGTAAGATCATGTTGATATTTAGTCTAAGCTACAGTAAGATCATGTTGATATTTAGTCTAGAACTACAGTAAGATCTGTTGATATTTAGTCTAGATCAGTAAGATCATGTCGATATTTAGTCTAGAACTACAGTAAGATCATCTTCACACACAACGTCTATACTTAGTCTGATTTCTGTATCACTATGCTACACCAGAGTGTCACAAATAAATCAGAAACAAAGTAATGGTGTTTAGTATTTGTCTGAACATGGCTGGTGGGGTCAGTCAAGACAGGCAAAAGGAAACTGGTGTTTTTTATTTGAAAAAGTAACTCAGACATTTCCTTCTAAAGTAAAAAGTAATGTTACATTTACTAGTTACTTTAAAAGTTAATCTGATTACTTAACGTTACTTGTAATGCATTACTCAACTGCTGACCCACAGACCAGTGGTTTTTTAAACAGTTTAATGCCAATTATAATAAATCCAATCTGAATCATTTTATTACAACAAAGGACATGCAAATGTAAATGCATTTATTTTAAATGTATTTGTTTTACATGCTCATTTGTAGTTGCTTTAAAATATGTATTACCACCGTGTATACGTCAAAAAACGACCATTTTTTACAATCATTGTATATATATATTTTTTTTTTTTAAGTTAACATCTTTCAGCATTTTACAAAAATCAAGATCGATTATATGTGTCCCTGCAGCACAAAAGCGGTCATAAGCAGCACAGGTATATATTTATAGTAATACCAACAATACATTGTATGGGTCAAAATTATACATTTTTATTTTATATGCAAAATCGTTAGATATTAAGATCATGTTCCATGAAGATATTTTGTTAATGTCCAACCATATATATCAAAACTTAATTTTTGATTATTAATATGCATTGCTAAGAACTTCATTTGAACAACTTTAAAGATGATTTAGTCAATATTTAGATTTTTTTCCACCTCAGATCCAGATTTTCAAATATTGTCCGATCATAACAAACCATACATCAATGGAAAGATTATTTATTCAGCTTTCAGATGATGCATAGATCTCAATTAAAAAAAAAAGACCCTTATGACTGGTTTTGTGCTCCAGGGTCACATATTCGGTCAAAAATCCCATGTTATAAAGATGAAGTGCTATGCAGTTTATTAAAATCAATATTGGCTGATTATTAAACAATACTGAAATGCTAAATGTTTGCCCTCTCTCTCTCTCTTCAGCGTTCCCTCATCTCAGAATATGATTAAATTATAGTCATAAATACAAAGCAGTCAGCAGACCTGGAACTAATCGGTCAACCGTGCTCTGTTTTTGTTTCATATGACCACCAATTATTCATATGCATATTCATATAAACTTGATTACATCCCTTCAGTCCATCTGCAGACCTGCTCGATCGGAGTTATTGCAAAACCATAAATACAATGAACACATTACACTGATTAAATAAATAATTTAATAGTCAAATTCAGAAAGGAGACCTCTCCCCAAAGCACAAAATAACGTGAAAAATTACAGTATAAAATAATGAAGTCGTTACAGCTAAAATTAATTCAGCAGTTTCCATTAAAGCAAAAAAAAGTGTGAATTCACAATGCATTTTTTTATGATTCGTTTATGAAGCACAGGACATAATTCGACGAATAGTTTGAACAAAAACGGAGAATTAGAAATACACCGTGCTCCGCTTTTCATCGAGATGCTGCAGAATAAACAAGTTCATTTGAGAAGGCATGGGATGAGATCTTCCTCGCAACCCGAGACTTATCGCTGGGATTGTTCTGATCCGTTTCCAAACATATTTGGTATGAAAGCAAAAGATGTGCAAAATGGGAAAAAAGGCCAAGAAACAAAACAAGTCACTTGCTGAATTCTTCTAGTTTTAGGACTCTGTACCATGTCAACCTTAAAACACGCGGTCACTAAATAAATCAAGTCATTTAGAAATATATTCCACCTCAACTTTCTGCTAAATAAATAGAGTTCAGTTGTTTTGGTTAGATCACCTCTGGTCCATCGGGAGCGACGGATACCGTTCAAGAGCTCGAATCACAAATATACCGACTCGGTTTAACGTTTACTACACGACGACTAACGCTTGTTCTCTTTGGAGTAAAAAAAGCAATGCATTCATTTCAAAAGGACAAACACAAACACCGGCGCAGGATTATCAGATGGAGAGACGAGAAGCATCTTCGGTGCTTTTGACAACAGCATGCTTCACTTTTTTGATCGCTTGGGTTCACGTAAATCAACGGGAGTCACTGAACATGCAGCTAGTGTGTGTGAAGCTCAGCGGGGGTCTCGGTCTCCC
Organism: Ptychobarbus kaznakovi; assembly: GCA_027422405.1. Taxonomy (NCBI): domain Eukaryota; kingdom Metazoa; phylum Chordata; class Actinopteri; order Cypriniformes; family Cyprinidae; genus Ptychobarbus; species Ptychobarbus kaznakovi. The sequence continues at coordinate 37,093,556 of CM049797.1, forward strand.
TGAGATGTGCTCGAGCAAATCCGACTCGTACACACACACACACACACCTCACTCACGTGCATTCATGTCTTTCTCGCTCTCAAACACACACACACGTCTCTCAAACACACACACACACACGTGCATTCATGTCTCTCTCTCACATACACACACGTCTCTCAAACACACACACACACACGTGCATTCATGTCTCTCTCTCTCTCACACACACGTGCATGCCACGCACACACACACACACACACGCGCGCGCACACATTCATGTCTCTCTCTCAAACACAAACACACACACACACGCATCCATGTCTCTCTCACACAACACACACACACACACACTTTGGTACAATGATGAATTAACTATGGACTAACATAAAATAAAGGCATCTGCAGTTTCCCTCATTAACGTCACAGATCAACCTCGATAGAAAAATGAGAAAATAAACATCTTGACCTCTAGAGAGGTCTATTCTCAGTCTATGAAGCGCCCCCAGACACAGTCCGTCTGACACGGGGGTCTTTCTCAGTCCAGATACTCTTTGGCATCTTAGTTTTCTCCTCTTGCACAATGAGATACACAACATCTTCATCTATTGCTGTCCGTACACCCCCACGATTACACTGCTGGGGCTCTGATTAAAGGTGCTTGACGTCCAGCGGGATTGTGGGATACCTGCTCCATCGTTATGTGTGCGGTGTTTGGCTGTTCTGTTCGATGAGGAGCGAGGTCGTCTCGTCCGCGAGCGGGACCATGTTTTCTGAAGACGGGTGCTGAGCGGATGTGTTGTGTCCACCGTCCGGAGACTGCGGGCAACTGTCCAGCCGGGACGCCACCAGACCGTTCTGATACTGAGAGCGTGTGATCTGAGGGAGAGACGAGGTTATGTTCATAAACCAAAACTAAAAGCTGTGACAGTTTAGGGAAAGACCTGGGGTTATCTGACCGAGAGACTGCACCGGTTCGGTAAACGTGCACCAGCAGTACTTACAGAACACCGACCCGTTGTCCCACAGCAGCAGCATTTGATTTACTTCTGTACCAGACCAGAACCGTTTGATAAAGACCTTGAGCCGTGACCGAACCGCACCATCAGGTAGACAAACTTATTTATTTTCTCATGTAACAAGCAATCTAAGCTCATTAGTGCCAGTTATGATTTATGTGCTTTTGTCTTCTCCAGATGATAACTGATGGACTGGAGCGCTGTGGATTATAGTGATGTTTTATTCTGACGGCACCCATTCACTGCAGAGCATTCTGAGAAAATAGTCCGAATTCAGAGAAAAAAATAAGTAATACTTCTGAGAAAAAAAGAAAAGAAAAAAACCAACTCATAATTTAGAGAAAAAAAACTCATAATTGCGAGAAAAAAACTCATAAATGCAAAAAAAAACCTCATAATTGCAGGAAAAAATGCATAATTGCGATAAAAAAAGTCTGAATTGGGAGAAAAAATATCATAATTTTGATTTGGAAAAAGTCATTATTCTGAGAAAAAAAATCCACAATTTTGATAAGAATCATAATTGTGAGAAAAAAGTAAGAATTGCGAGAGAAAAAAAGTCTTAATTCTGACAAAAAAAGTAATAATTCTGTGGGAAAATTTATTTAAAAAAGTAATAATTTTGATAACAAAATTAATAATAATTTAGCTAAAAAAATGCATAATTGCGAGAAAAAATGTCAGAATTGCGAGAAAAAAATATAATAATTTTGATTTTAAAAAATCATAATTTTGATTTTAAAAAAGTCATAGTTCTGAGAAAAAAGTCATAATTGCACCCATTGCTGAAACATTTCTATAAACCTGATAAAGAAACACTCATCTACATCTGGGACGATCTGAGGGGGGGGGGCTACATTTCTAGATAATTTCATTGCAAATCAAGACATCAACTTGCCATAGCTTATTCCCACTGTGTGCACTAAACACACCCCCACCGTCTAAACACATCACGCTTCACCGATTCTGCCCTTCTAATAATGTCGTGCTTGTCTTCACCTTCACGAACTGCAGGTCGGCCAGAGCTCGGACGTTGAAGTCGGGGGTGTACTGCGGCAGAGCGGCGCTGAGCTGTGTGTTGCTGCCGCTGACGGACCGAGGCTCGGGACGATCCGTGTTGCTCAGAGACGCCGAGCGGTTCAGTCCACCGATGTGAGACGGAGAGCGGAACTCTGAAACACAGAGAGGACATGATCATACAGTGTCTTCAGGAGATAAACACAGCATTATGAGAGAGGACATGATCATACAGTGTCTTCAGGAGATAAACACATTATGGTAGAAGCATTATGATAAACACAGCATTAGAGACATGACAGGAGATGATCATACAGTGTCTTCAGGAGATAAACACAGCATTATGAGAGAGGACATGATCATACAGTGTCTTCAGGAGATAAACACAGCATTATGGGAGAGGACATGATCATACAGTGTCTTCATTATGGGAGAGGATGATAAACACAGCATTATGGGAGAGGACGTGATCATACGGTGTCTTCAGGAGATAAACATTATGAGAGAGGACAGCATTAAACACAGCATTATGGGAGAGGACGGAGAGGACGTGGAGAGGACACGATCATACATTATGAGAGAGGAGTGTCTTCAGGAGATAAACACAGCATTATGGGAGAGGACATTTGAAGAGGACGTGATCATACAGTGTCTTCAGGAGATAAACATAATGGGAGAGGACAGCATTAGTGTCTTCAGGAGGCATTATGAGAGGACGTGATCATACAGTGTCTTCAGGAGATAAACACAGCATTATGAGAGAGGATCATACAGTGTCTTCTGATCATACATTATGAGAGAGGAGTGTCTTCAGGAGATAAACACAGCATTATGAGAGAGGACATGATCATACAGTGTCTTCAGGAGATAAACACAGCATTATGGGAGAGGACATGATCATACAGTGTCTTCAGGAGATAAACACAGCATTATGAGAGAGGACATGATCATACAGTGTCTTCAGGAGATAAACACAGCATTATGAGAGAGGACATGATCATACAGTGTCTTCAGGAGATAAACACAGCATTATGAGAGATGTGACAGGAGATGATCATACAGTGTCTTCAGGAGATGAGAGAGGAAACACAGCATAAACACAGCATTATGGGGAGAGAGGACAGTGTGATCATACAGTGTCTTCAGGAGATAAACATTATGAGAGAGGACAGCATCACAAGACCCGGTATGAAGAGAGGACATGATCAGTCCCGGTGGTACCCGGTTCTTGCAGTGTCTTCAGGCTCTTCATAAAAGATACGTGCGACATCATTATGAGAGACAGAAACACATCAAACTAATAAAACAGTGTCTAAAGACCGACACCCGGATCAGGAGATAAACACAGCATTATGTTCAAGAGAGTTCTATTTAATATTTAGACTGTTATGAATATTATTCCATATTTTATTTGATCATACAGTGTCTTCAGGAGATAAACACAGCATTATGAAGAGATGTGATCATAACCTTTATTCAGGAGATAAACGCAGTAAAAACAACAGAGGACGTATTTACTATTGATACACACCAGAGGCTTTTTAAATGAATACAGCGTGTTGGAGAATGTCTTCAGGAGATAAACAGAAAAAAAACAGCTTTTATTTTTTTTATTATGAGAGAGTTGACATGATCATACTGGATAAGGTTGTCACAAGAGAGAGGACATCTTTAAAATTAAATATACAGTTTGTATTAAATGAAAGTCACAACCCCGTCAAATGTTATCGGTCTGTATAGACTTTACAATGACTAAAAAGTTATTATCTAACATGAAAACACAGAACAATATATTTTTACAACATTAATTAAGTCCCGGTGGAATGTTATTTAATACAAACACTTGAGTTTGATCATACACCCGGTTCTTGCTGCGCATAAATAATTTTAAAAGATAAACACAGCTTTGATTGATTGATTGATTTTATGTATTTGTAAATTTTGAAATGAGAGAGGACAGATCATGCAATATATCTATTGTTTATTTGATCAGGAGATCATGTAAAGTTTTTAATACTACAGTTTCCATCTATTTGATATACACTTGTCTTAAAATATATCAAACGGAGGAAGGGTTGTCACTAAATTTATTATAAAACATCAAACTAATAAAACTGAAATGTTATACTTTATGAAAACGAGTACCAAGATTCTTTAAGTCCCGTGGTATTTTACGAGGACCCGGTTCTTGCTGCGTGATCTGAAAGCTGCATTTGGTCAGCAGGTAAGTTCTATTTAATATTTAGCTTTACTAATATTATCTTTTCCTGTGCCGACATAGAATATTATTCCATATTTTATTTGAATGTCGGAAACACATCAAACTAATAAAACACTTTAAAGAGCAAACCCGGATAAAACAGACATGTTTTTCAGCAGTTCAAGCAGTTAATCCTTAGCATAAGCGCGGCTATTTAATATTTAGATACATTTGGGTGGCTAATATAACTTGTTTACTTTTTTTCATATTTTATTTACTTTTATTAATTGTGGTTTCTTTATTAAATATTTAATAGCGGAGAAATAATTTTAAATAACCATAAAGAATGGATTTGGGTTTTTGTAGGGTAAAAACAACAGGAGCGCGTTTAACTTTATTAAATAAAAATTTGTTTTTTAATTAGTATTTACTATTTTGTGTTTTGCTTGATACGAAATTGTACCTTTATTAAATATTAACCGTGGCCCTATAACCTTTTTATTGGTAAAAACAACAGGACTGAAATTTTGGATTGTATTTACTATTGATACACACAGACCCTTTTAAATGAATTGTGATCTAAAATATGCGTGTTGGAGTGTACACAAACTTCAGGAGATATCAACAAAAAAAAACAGCTTTTATTTTTTTTTATTATGAGAGAGGATTCTTGGCTGGATAACTAGATCTTTAAAATTAAATATACAGTTTGTATTAAATGAAAGTGTCAAATGTTATTCAGACTTTACAATGAGTTATTATCTAAAAACACAGTTCTGGAACAATATATTTTTTACAACATTATGGTTATTTAATACAAACAGATCAATTTGTTTTTTGCATTGTGCATTAAATAATTTTAAAAGATCTTTGATTGATTGATTGATTTTATGTATTTGTAAATTTTGAAATACTAAAAAGAAGAATTGTTATTCTTCTATTGTTTATTTGATAACTCAGGTTTTTAATACTACAGCCCTTTAAAATTTATATGTACACAGTAATCATATCTAAATTTATTATTATGTTATTTAGAGTTATATTTTAGGAATGATCTAATGTTGTATTTTATACAATGACTTCATGTTATTATCTAACATCTTCAGACTCAGATCTGCTTTACTAATATTATATTTACACAGGAAGCATGAAGCACCAGCAAACCCTAAAACAGACATGTTTGTGAAGTTATTAATACAAGAAATATGACATTTGGGTGGAACTTGATCATACATTGTGGAAAATTTGAAATAATTTTAAATCATAAAGAATGGATTTGGTTTTTTCAGTCTATTTTTGTTTAACTTTATTATAAAAAGTTTTTTAATATTTTATTTTGTGTTTTCTTGGTACGAAATTGGTACACCGTGGATTTTCTTTGATTGATTGATTGATTTTATGTATTTGTAAATTTTGAAATTAACCCTAAGAAAAGAAGAATTGACTATTGTTTATGATCATACAGTGTCTTCAGGAGATAAACACAGCATTATGGGAGAGGACGTGATCATACACTTGTCTTCAGGAGTAATCATATCTAAATTTATTATAAACTGAGGTTTGTTATTTACAGCATTATGGAGAGAATGTTGACGTGATCATACAGTCCACTGCTTTACTAATATTATCTTTTCTTCAGGAGATGAAGCACCAGCAAACTAAAACAGCATTATGAGAGAGGACGTGATCATACAGTGGAAAAAATCTTCATAAAGAATGGATTTGGTTTTTGTGGAGTTTAACTTTATTAATAAAAAATAATTTTGTGTTTTGCTTTGTACACAGCATTATGAGAGAGGACACGATCATACAGTGTCTTCAGGAGATAAACACAGCATTATGGGAGAGGACGTGATCATACAGTGTCTTCAGGAGATAAACACAGCATTATGAGAGAGGACGTGATCATACAGTGTCTTCAGGAGATAAACACAGCATTATGAGAGAGGACGTGATCATACAGTGTCTTCAGGAGATAAACACAGCATTATGAGAGAGGACGTGATCATACAGTGTCTTCAGGAGATAAACACAGCATTATGGGAGAAGACATGATCATACAGTGTCTTCAGGAGATAAACACAGCATTATGGGAGAAGACGTGATCATACAGTGTCTTCAGGAGATAAACACAGCATTATGGGAGAGGACATGATCATACAGTGTCTTCAGGAGATAAACACATTATGAGAGAGCATTATGAGAGAGGACATTATGGGAGAGGACATGATCATACAGTGTCTTCAGGAGATAAACACAGCATTATGGGAGAGGACGTGATCATACAGTGTCTTCAGGAGATAAACACAGCATTATGAGAGAGGACATGATCATACAGTGTCTTCAGGAGATAAACACAGCATTATGGGAGAGGACGTGATCATACAGTGTCTTCAGGAGATAAACACAGCATTATGAGAGCTCTTCAGGAGACATTATGGGAGAGGATGATCATACATTATGAGAGAGGAGTGTCTTCAGGAGATAAACACAGCATTATGGGAGAGGGACATGATCATACAGTGTCTTCAGGAGATAAACACAGCATTATGGGAGATCATACAGTGTCTTCAGACATGATCATATAGCGTCTTCTTTATGAGAGAGGAGATAAATACAGCATATATGAGAGAGGACATGATCATACAGTGTCTTCAGGAGATAAACACAGCATTATGAGAGAGGACATGATCATACAGCGTCTTCAGGAGATAAACACAGCATTATGGGAGAAGACACGATCATACAGTGTCTTCAGGAGATAAACACAGCATTATGGGAGAGGACACGATCACAGTGTCTTCAGGAGATAAACACAGCATTATGGGAGAGGACATGATCATACAGTGTCTTCAGGAGATAAACACAGCATTATGGGAGAGGACATGATCATACAGTGTCTTCAGGAGATAAACACAGGCCAGCAAAGATGCATTATTACTGAGAGATCATGTGATATTCGTTTAAAATCTACAATCTTTCACTAAATTACTGATTTGATGCATTTTGGATCAAATTAATGCGGCCTTGGTGACATAAAAACGACCCCAAACTTTTGAATGGAAGTGTAGAAATGAGTAAAGCTGAAATAAAAATGAATTTGAGAAAATTAAATGCATTTCATAGGGCCTTAAAAAAAAACGAAATTTCTGTAAAATTATGTAACTTTCGTGATTTCAATTAATTAGATGCTTTTTGATAAATAAAATTTAATCTAACCATTAAAACAGAGTCTAGAAAAATTAAAACTGGAAAACAGAATCCAGAAAAATTAAAATGGACAAATAATTGAGTTTGGGAAATAAATACAAGAAATATAGACCTCTGCAATATGATGAGTAAAGTTGCCTTTAAAATAAAATAAAATGCAGCCAACGTGCCGTGGCAGGTAAGTTAATTATATATACAAAAAATATATTTGATTCAAAAATAAAAATTGTGTCCTGAAATATTGATATGGTTTTACTATAATCTAGGTTTCTATCTGCCTGCATTATGAAAGGGATTGAAGATCAGTTAATAATCAGAAAAACATATTCTCATTTAATGACGCGACAGCTTTCCATTTATAAAACTGCTGAAACTATTGAGATGCATCCTTTTTTCCTTCCTAATTTTGATCCTGCTGGCAAACGAAAGGTCAACAGTTCATAGTTTTTCCATGTTAAAAAAATATCTCCCTGCTTATTTATTCTGTACACATTTCTTAAGTCACAGATTTGAGCCTGGTTTGAGCCAATATCACATTCCTCTCTTTGTGGTGCTGTTTTTATCTTCCAGCCGAGGACAACAAAGAGCTATGAAGTGTACCGTGTAACATCTGCAAGGCATTGATGAAGTCCAGCAAACTGCCTTATCTCTACGAGATCAGAGAAGAGCGATAAAGGTGCAGCTCACACCAAACAGAACACGGAGCTTATGATTCATATTGACTTCACAGCCAGTTATCATTCTGCTTGCAGTGGCCAACATGGCCCTTTGTATGGAAGCCCGTTTCCACCACTGAATAAAGCAATAAAGGTTATTGTGACTTTTTTTCTCATATTTGAGTGATATAAACTCGCAACTGTGAGAACATATCAGTCCCCCCCCCCCAAAACTGGACTTTAACTCACAATTTAGTTTATATATCACAAAAAAAATCTGAATTCTCAGAAAAAATAAAGTAAATTGCAAGAAAGAAAAAAAATATTCTGAGAAAGTCATAATTGCGAGAAAAAAAGTAATAATTGCGAGAGAAAAAAGTCATAATTGTGAAAATTTAAATGTGAATTTCTCCGAATCCTGAGAAAAAGTCATAATTGCGAGAAAAAAGGTCATAATTGACAAAAAAAGTCTGAATTCTGAGAAAAAATGTAATACTTGCGAAATTGCATAAAATTGCAAAATTGAGCAAAAGTCATAATTGCGAGAAAAAAACGAATTCGGAGAAAAAACGTGAATAATTGTGAAAAATAAAAGTAATAATTGCGAGGAAAAAAGTAATAATTGCCAGAAAAAAAGTAATAATTGTGAGGAAAGGCATAATTGCGATAAAAAAGTCATAATTGCGAGAAAAAAAGTCATAATTGTGAGAAAAAAAGTCTGAATTGCGAGAAAAAATTATTGGGAATTAATTTTGGTGAAAATTTCATAGGGATTTTTTAAATAAATTATTAAACTGTAACTTTCATAATTTCAGTTAATTAGACAAGCTTTTCGATGAATAACATTTCATTTAATGATTAAAACAGAGTAAAGAAAAATTCAAACAGAAACTGAATCCAGAAAAAAAATTGATTTATTCTATTTTATTATTTAAATAAATGCTGGATTTAGGATAAAATTCACCAGATTTGGTAAGGCCCTATATTTTTAGGTGAACAAAGTCTTTAGAAGGCATTTCTGAGCACACGGACAGAGACACATATTCTGTGATTTGATAAAACTGTAGAGACAGACAACGTAATAACTTCAGCACTACCGTTTAAACGTTTGGGGTCAGTGAGAAATGTAGAAATTCATCATATAACTTTCTATTCATCAATGAATCCAGAAAAAAAATAAAAAAAATAATTCACAAAAATATACAGCACAACTGTTTTCCCCATTGATATTCAGAAATGTTTCTCGAGCATCAAATCAGCATATTAGAATGATTTCTGAAGAATCATGTAACGATGAAAACTAGAGTAAAAAATTCAGCTCACTGAAATAATTCACATTTTACAAAATTTTTTTGGCACTTTTGCAAACGAATAAAGCCTTGAAGAGTATAAGAGACTTCTTTCAGGAACATTAACACCCCCCCCCAGCCCCAACCGTGTGAACAGCAGTGTTGATATGAAGCCATGTTTCTGTGACGTAAGTGTGTTTAGAGGCTTGTGTGAGGTCAGCAGAAGACTGATATCGCCATCTACTGGCACTTTCTCAGCACAGCAGCCCATTCTGAACACAACCAAGCACTAGTACAGCCGTTTCAGCACGACTCTCATGCATTACATCGTCTTCTGAAGCCAAACCATGACTTTATGTGAGAAAAAGACTCCCAGCGCTTGCACATATGATCAACATATGGACCACTTGCATGGTGCTTGACTGAGTATACATTTAGTAGCTTGTTAAACATTTAAAGTCATGCAGGTTTGAAACGACATGATGGCGAGTAAATGACAGAATTTCTATTTTTGAGTAACTATTTGTTTAATTAAGGCTCTGGAGGACAGCAGGTACAGAAGAGCAATATTTTAACTCCAGATGTGTGACATTATTGACACCCGTGAACGATAATATAATCTACTATAGTAAGAGAAAAGGTGCTGCTTAAAGGGCCAGTGCACTAATTAATTAAACTTACTTATTCACCCTCAAGGCATCCGAGATGCACACGACTTTCTTATTTCAGACAAATACAGTCAGAGTTAAATTAAAAATGCTTTCCAAGCTTTATAATGGCAGTGAATGGGTGTTGAGATTTTATTAACCCCTCGGAGTCATGTAGAGCACTTTCTTTTTTGGGCTTCAAAATCTCAACAACCATTCACTGCCATTATAAAGCATTTTTAATATAACTCTAACTGTATTTGTCTGAAAGAAGAAAGTCATTGACACCTAAGATGCCTTAAGGGTGAATAAATCATGGGCTAATTTTCATTAATTAGTGCACTGTCCCTTTAAATAGCACTTGAGGGTTATTTCTGTGAAAACTATGGCTGTTAATCAGTCTCTGCGAGCGGTTAGAGAGCCCTGACATGCCGGCAGTTACCTGTGAATCGAGAGAAGAGAGAGCATCTCTTAAGAGACAGGTGATGAGGACGAGAGACACTCACTGAGAGTGAGAGAGAGAGAGAGAGATGGATGGATGGATGAGGGAAACAAGGCAGAAGACAGAAAAACACTACTGTTCAGAAGTTTAGAGTCAGCGGCTCTTTATTATTTTCACTTGTTTGCTTTTATTTATTATTAAATATAACAACGTGACGCTCTCTCTATTCTAGTTATATTCTATCTACTCTTTATTTATTATAATAAAGCCACATGTGCTGCATTAGACTAACCAAGACTTGTCACAGCACTCACTGTAAACAATCAAAAGTGCAGAAAACGTGCATGTTTTGATTTGTTCTGTCCTCATTTGTTAGTCACTTTGGATAAACGCTTCTGCTAAATGATTAAATGCATCACAGGAATACATTTCATTTTAGAAACAGGTTTTTTAAATTATAATAAATCACAATATTATTATTTTATACATACAAATGCTTCCTTGGTGAGCAGAAGAGATATTAAGAATATAAAAAATGTATCTAATAATCACAAATCTGTGAGCGGTACCTACACGAGCACAGAGAGACAAACATGTACTTAAATATGATAAAAATTCAAATATAAAAGGCATAATTTCAGTTAGAAGGAAAACAAGCTTTTGGCCACAAGAGGGCGCATCGAGCAAAATATTACTAATGCACGCTTCTTCATTTACATTTATGCATTTAGCAGACGCTTTTATCCAAAGTGACTTAAAGGCATTCAAGCTATACATTTATTTATCAGTATATGTGTTCCCTGGGAATTGAACCCACAACCTTTTGCACTACTAACGCAATGCTCTACCACCGAGCCACAGGAACATTCTTCAAAGCATAAAATAACACGACTATCTTAGAAAAATGTGCATAATGTTTAACCATATATAATGAAGTTGCTTCGAAACAAAAAGCATCGTACGGTTTAATACGAAGCACAGAAAACCGATCACAAAGAGTCACGTAACTTTTTCGTTTAAAAACATGATGCAGTGGAATTGTTCGAGGCATAAAATATTGATGTTTTTTCAAAGTTGAACTTATAATAATTTTAAATGGTTTTCTAAATATCCGGATCTCTTGGTTCCAGTTTTGACCACATCTCCGCTAGGGTTGTGACGGTGAGGAAATTTTCCCACCGGTTAATCGACCTGATGTCACACCGGTTATACCGGTATCATCGTGGTGGGGGGTCGTTTGAGTTTTCCTCGCTTTCCATAGGTTTTAAATAGCCTGTAAGCGCCGTGCACGTTTTACCTTGACTTTAATATCAGCGGCAATTCTGCGTCAGGCAGTGTTTAAATAAAATAAAAATCAGCAAATACTGTGGAACCAAATAAATGAGAAACGAATGTTTTTTTGTTTTTAACATCACTTAGATGAGGGATGCCTAATAGATCGATCGCGAAAGCAATGCTGGAAGATCGCGCTTTAGGTCAGTCTTTCTCAACCAGGGGGGCGAGAGATAAAACTACAATATAATATATTCACTAGTATTATGACTCGCATGTTAAGTCATGTAAAAAAATAATACACTAATGTATACAGAGAAATACGGTTCTCATGGCGCTGTGTGAATACAGACTGAATGGCGGCTCAAAACCGCTGTATGAGCACATGATATGCAAACTACAGCTCTCGGCTGGATAAAAGAAGCCAGTGTCACACTAGTAGACAAGTTTTGATGGTCGACTATTGCAATCAAGGTACAGCTGATTACAGTGACAGGATCGTGCATTAGGCATGCGTTATGTCCGTTATAAATGACGTGCAAACGAACGGTGTATGTGCGCTCTCGATCACTATATCATCATATTTCTGCTTGAATACAGCTCAGTATATTCACATAGTTGAATACAGCGAGTGTTTTATAACGGATGCTCGCGTGTGTTAGAGAAGTTTATGAGGATCAGTGGTGATTATGTGCATACGGGCATCAGACAGCTTGTTCTTACAGAGGAACCATTTACTGATGGCGTCGTGAATAGTGAATAAGATTAAACATGTCAGACGCAGAAGTCAACAGGCTCAAAATGGGCGCTTTTACATTTCGTTTTGAAACTCTTCCGCCATCGTCTTGTCTGTGTCACCTCACTCTTCTTGTCAGTCATCTCTCTTTACGTGATGAATGAAATCTGATCTGTGATGTAGAGGTCTGCGCGGGACTGTTTGAGGTTTTATCCCGCAACCACCCGCTCCCGCGATATATATTCACTGTTTGTTCACATTTCTGATGAAAGGCCAACAAATAAAAGTGTAGTCTGCACAAAATTGTATTTATTTTATTCATCTTGTCAAGAGTCTTGAATTTATTGACAGAAAAATTTCAACATTTTGCTGCCAAAACGGAATAAAGTGTCAAAAAAAAGTTATACAAAAATTGTAATTTTGCTATTTTATTAGTCTTGTCAAAATACACAGTGAAAAGTGCAGCAGAGAAAAATAAATTAATTCGACACAGGCTGTCATTTAAAATGATAGGATAAGCATAATACGAAAAAAAGGAAAGACGAGTTGATCGTCCTTCAAAGACATCTACACTTTGCTCTATCGTTATTCTGCTCTGTCACCCATCACATCCTGCCAGTTCTGTTTGAGAGCAGTATATTATATCTGCTATTCTGCTCTGAGCATCGTTGAACATGCTGTGCTCAGACCCCGCAAATAAAACATGCGTGCAGCGCGCGCATAACGGTCCGAGTGCAGGCTGTACCGGAGCTCGATAAGAATAAAGCGCAGATATGCTGTTCTGAAAGGACATCTGGGAACGGGATATTGTTAGACCGCCCGCTCCTGTTCAAATTGCACCAGAGTTACCGACCGTTACTGCGTTGTATTCAGGAAATGAATCCTGCGGCGTAAGAAATCTGGTCGGAACGGCAATGAATTTATTTTATTACTACAAAAAAAATCTAAACGACGGTGGGGGACGGTGCCGCGGTGGGCAAGTGACGTAACGGTGTTGCGGCTTAACACCGGTATAACCGTCATCACCGTCTATCGCGGCAAGCCTAATCTCCGCTAGAGGTCTGCTACCCGACCCCGCGGGTTCTGAAATAATTTGGGTCGGGTTCGGGTTAATGTTTAATGGATAGCTTCGGGTTTGTAGCTAAACTAAAACTATACACACACACACACACACACACACACACGGACGGACGGACGCACGCACGCACAGACAGACACACACACACAGAGATCGCGCAGCGCACAAACAGCACGGCAACTTTTATTAGTAAAGTTTATTAGTAGCCTCATTTCTCTGCAATGAGGAGTAACATCGCTGTTTTTGAAGTAACTATCCTCATTGCTTTTAGAGAGAGACGCGCAGACACAGGTTCACATGCAAAGACTTATATTGTTAGAAAATATTTATATTAATCGCTGTTCTTTTAAACTTTATTGATCAAAGTATCACAGGTCCTGAAAAATATAAAGCATCACAACGGTTTCCAAAATTAATAATACATCAGCATATTATTATGATTTCAGAAGGATCGTGTGCCACTGAAGACTGGAGTCATGATGCTGCGCCTCACAGAAATAAATTACATTTTAAAGTAGATTACAATAAGAAACCAATATTATTTCAGTATTTTTGAGCCTTGACGAGCACAAGAGACTAACACCTGCTGTGTTATTAAAACTTGAATATGTGTGAATGAGATATGAGATTTCTGATGAATTGTGGTGCGACACAAAGCTGTCATATTGCTTCAAGACGCTTGCAATATTGCAAGAGCAGAGTAAGATTGAATTAACTTGTATTCTCTGACAAAGAGCAGCAATCCTTCTGTACGTCATACGGGTTTGAAACGACACGAGGGGGAGAAAATGATGGCAATATTAATTTATGGAAAAACCATAGGTTTAAATGCACAGAGGACGGCCACTAGAGGGCGATGCTCGAAGCTGATGGGTGGCCTGGAAAAGCCCCAAGTGAGATGCTTATAATTATGAGTGATTAGTGTGTTTACCATCCCTGTAATAACGTGTTTAGTATAACACACACACACACACACACACACACACACACACACACAGACCACCTACTGCTCGCTCGTCCCTCAGGAGAGTGTAGGATATGCTCTTAAGTCTCTTGATATATGAACACACAGCTGTGCCTGTGTTGTATAGTGTGTGTGATGTGTGTGTGTTCGTCTGTCTCACCTAGTGTCGGAGCACTGAGAGCCATGACTCCGTAGAAAGAGAACGGCCCCGTCTCAAACATCATGTTCTCGTTCCCAGCCTCCACCTCCACACGACCCTGCGAGGAGAAGCACACAGAAGGTTGTGTTACAATATACACTATGTTCCTGTGGCTCAGTGGTAGAGCATTACGTTAGCAGCGCATAGGTCGTGGGTTCAATTCCCAGAGAACACACATACATGTATAACCTGAATGCATTGTAAGTCGCTTTGGATAAAAGCTCTGCTAGATGCATAAATGTAAATATTCAAAGGTTTGGCGGTAGTACATTTTTATATTTTTTAAAGCAATTAATGCTTTTTTTCAGCGAGGATGTGTTAAATGGATAAAAAGTGATTCTATTTTGAGTTATTTTTAACTTTATTTATCAAAGAATCCTGAGAGAAATGTATCACAGGTTGCAAAATATATTTGGCAGCACAGCTGTTGATAATAAATCGGCATATTGTTATGATTTCTGAAGATCGTGTGACTGAGGACTGGAGTAATGATGCTGAAAATACAGCTTTTGTCACAGAAATAAATAATATTTTAAATTAGAAATTCAAACAACCACAGCCACAAAACAAGAATTAAAAAGTAATAAGAAAAAAGTTTGGGATTGATAGTTTTATTTAAACAAGTCTCTTAAGCTCAAAATATCTGTTTTCTTAAAATTATTAAAAAAAAATGTTTTTAATGTATTCCTGTGATGGAAAACTTACAAATTCTAATCTAATATTCTGATTTTCTGCTCAAGAAACATTTCTGATTATGATCAATGTTGAAGACAGTTGTGCCGCAAAATATTTTCATTGAAACCATGATAAAATAAAAATCAGGTTTCTTTGATTAATAACACACCCACCGACACACCCACCGACTCACACACAGACAATTAGGTAGTGTTTGTAGGGAGGGACTGCAAAAGCTACATGAATCCTGTTTTTCTGGAAAGATAAGATCAATCACATTTTACAAATATACAAACCGACCTTAACGAGAAAGACCTCCACGACAAAAAGCATACACGTACATACACACACAGAGAGAAATAAGAAACACAGAAGAGCTCTTTAAATAGATCGTCCTGACAGTCCTTGTGCCACTTAATGTAGTACAAACTCATGTCTATGACGGGGCAGAGTATATATATATATGTGTGTGTGTCTGTGTGTGTGTGCGTGTGTGTGTGAGAGACAGTGGTGTGTGTGTGTGTGTGCGTGTGTGTGTGAGAGAGAGACAGTGGTGTGTGTGTGTGTGTGTGTGTGTGTGTGTGTGTGAGAGACAGTGGTGTGTGTGTGTGTGTTGTGTGTGTGTGTGACAGTGGTGTGTGTGTGTGTGTGTGTGTGTGTGAGAGAGACAGTGGTGTGTGTGTGTGTGTGTGTGTGACAGTGGTGTGTGTGTGTGTGTGAGAGACAGTGGTGTGTGTGTGTGTGTGTGTGTGTGTGTGCGAGTGTGTGAGAGACAGTGGTGTGTGTGTGTGTGTGTGTGTGTGTGTGTGTGTGAGTGACACAGTGGTGTGTGTGTGTGTGTGAGTGTGAGTGAGAGAGAGTGTGTGTGTGACAGTGTGTGAGAGACAGTGGTGTGTGTGTGTGTGTGTGTGTGTGTGTGTGCGAATGTGTGTGTGTCAGTGGTGTGTGTGTGAGAGAGTGAGTGGTGTGTGTGTGGAGAGAGTGGTGTGTGTGTGTGTGTGTGTGTGTGTGTGTGTGTGTGTGTGTGAGAGAGACAGTGGTGTGTGTGTGTGTGTGTGTGTGTGTGTGCGTGTCAGTGGTGTGTGTGTGAGAGAGTGAGTGAGTGAGTGAGTGAGTGTGTGTGTGTGTGTGTGTGTGTGTGTGTGTGTGTGTGAGTGACAGTGGTGTGTGTGAGTGTACGTGCAGTAGGTCGGGTGAAGTTGCATCCCTCAGTAACCTCTTCTCATTGTCAGAACAGTCAATCATCAGCTCTTTGTTGCAGTAACTAACAGCAGAGCTCATGTGCAGTGAACACAAGCAAACAGCTTCGAGTCTTTGTGTACAGAAGACGATCACAGCTTCTCTTTCTGCGCTGCTATAACTCTCTCCTCACAAAGCCCAGTTAAACACTACATACTTACAAAACCAATTACACAGTCATTTGTCTGAATGATCAGTCACGCTTAAAGACGTCTTGTGTAATTACGCCAGACCAGTTTTTTTGGGATATATGATTTTCACAAATAAGCCAAATAACTAAGTTTTTATTGCATACATTTTTGACAACAGCACTCACCAAAAAAGAGACCTACTATTTACAAATTAATTTAAAGCACAACAGTATATGTGACCCTGGAGCACAAAACCAATTTTGAGGTGTCTTAAGTGTCAATTTTGTGAATTTGAGATTTATACATCATCTGAACGCTGAATAAATAATATTTCCATTGATGTATGGTTTGTTAAGATCGGACAATATTTGAAAATATGGAATCTGAGGGTGCAAAAAAATCTAAATATTGAGAAAATCATCTTTTAAGTTGTTCAAATGAATTCTTAGCAATGCATATTACTAATCAAAAATTAAGTTTTGATATATTTATGGTACAAATATCTTCATCTTTACTTAAAGGCATACTCCACCCCAAAATGATACTTTTGTCATGTTTTACTTGACCCCATGTCGTTCCAAACCCATAAAAGCTTCGTTCGTCTTCGGGACCTTCTACGTCTCTTAACTTTAGGTGTATAATATACATATATATAAATAAAAGCTAAACTTAAGTCTTATTTTGAAATAAATATTTTTTAAGAGAAAAAACTAATCTAAAAGCTAAACCTTATATATATCCTTTTATACTACATTGTTTTTAGATAAAGCAAGGAATACAAATCTAGTAGATTTAAACAAAAATATACAATTATTTTGAATTAAACCGTTGATTGTGAGCGAAAAAAACCTAAAGTAGATTTTTTTTTTTTTTTTTACAAAATTTAAAAGCAACACTTTTAACTAAATCAGTTTCTAAAACCTTAATTTAAGGCAAGAAAAAACAATTAAAAGGCATATCTTATCTTTACATGAGCAAACTATTTGATTAAACTACTTGGGTTGCCTTAATTTTGGTAAATACATTTTTTTTTTTAAAAGCTAAATACATTTGTATGATTATAAACATACAGAAACATTAATCTGGTCTTAATTTTTTAGCTTTAAAATAAAAAATGCAATGAAAACTGCTTCAAAAGATGCAACCAGACAATCTACACACCGTGTTTTTCTCACAGACTCTTAATAAGCGCAGAGAAGACGAGCCGTGCATCTTCCACACGACGCCTGGCGCCTCAAAGCTGCATTAATCTTTGATGAAGGTCACTCGGCCGCTCTCCTGCCAGGAAAGAAAGGTCTCCATGCTGGAGAGTCTCACTCGACGTGTTAAATAATAATCATAATACGCCATATCCAGCGTCCACAAACACCTCATCGAGCCGCTTTAAATAATAAATAACAGAAGGCACACAAACAGATGCGTGACACATTGAACAGCTACATCACCTATTAATGAATCTGCTTCGTCTCGCTGTGAATAATCTGCACCGCTGACTTTAGACATCTGAACCGGAGCGCTTGAACTCGACAAGCTCGATCCATGACAGTTCAAGGAACACAGATCAGTGCCGAGATGCAGGACCGTCGCTAGTGGAGCTCTCCGGCGATCTCAACCCGAGCCCAGCCTATAAAGACGCTTGGTGGTTGACGGGAAACTCGTCACGAAAGCTTGTCATTTGCACGTGTTTTTCAAGCCTTGCCAATTTAAACATTCAAAAGTAGAGGTGGACCGATAGTGGATTTTACAGATACCGATAGCTAGGTTGGACCACACTGGCCGATACCGATTAATCTACCGATAGTTTTTAAATGGATCCTGAAATAAAACTAGAGCTTTGCTATTTTAAAAATATAAGCAGTAACAGTACTGAACCATACTTTGCAAATTAATAAAATGATTAATATTATTTATTATATTGATCATTAAAGTTATTTCATAATTTGCTAATTTTAAAAGAAGAAACTTTAAAATTGTAGCCTATTAATAGCTAATAGCGAATGTTGAAATGAACACTAACAAGAAACAATACTTCTACAGTTTATTAATTCTACGAATGGACTCTTATTGTTAAGTATTACCATTTCATTTCAACAGTCATGCTTAAAGATGGCCGTCTTTAAATATCTACACAAGGCCATACCATTAAAATGACATACATTTGGATATTGTTTGTATACTCACACACTTTATTTGCTTCTATTTTAACACTTATCTAATAATTAAGAAAAAGTTAGTCACACAAAAGCAAAAATTAGGGAAAAAGGTATCTCACGCATGCACACACACACACACACACACGCGCACGCACACACGCACGCACGCTTTGGAAATATTTCCAAACGTGTTGCTAACGCAGCTCTTTGTATACATCGTTGTGTACGAACTAGTGCTGGCTCGATACCACTTTTTTAGAACCGATACCAAAAATTCTGAGTATCTGCTGATATTGATATCGATCCGATACAGCACAGTTTTTTTAAATCAGTGTATAATTTCTATCTCTCCGTGTGTGTTGACCAGCTCATCACTCTTTTGTGTTTTACACACAATCTACTACATTTTAGATTTAGGGTTAGATTTAAATTTTAGGCTTCACAACACTTGAAATATAGTGCACGGAAACTGTGTTGTATAATGTGTTTATGGCTTTTGTGGGGCTTAACAATAACAATATTTGTCGAACACTAAAGATACTTGGTAAGCTAACAGTTACTGGACTAGCAGCTGTTTGGTTCCAGCATTCTTCAAAATATCTTAATTTTTGTGTTGAACAGAAGAAAACAAATGATTCTCGTGGCTTTAAGCATCAGTGAGGAGGAATGAATGAATGTGGGGGGGTCTGTAATTCAGAAATCACTGAACCACGCTCTAATGATTGTTTAGAGAGGCCGATAATAACAACAACAAACCCAAGAGTGAGACGGAGACGGTGAATGAAGTGATGGATGATGGGAAATCCCTGGATCTCTGAGACGAGCTTCATCCAGGTGAAAACAAAGATGTAAAATAACTGCATAGTCTTCACTGTATAAATTAAATAGCCTATAAATTAATACTTTTTGATGTTACAAAGGTTATTTAGTCAGGAGCAGTGAGCACTTGTATTTTTCTTTGACAGCATTATATTTATTATTAGTTTTTTTTCACTTTAAGAATGAAAGCACAGATTTAATATACTGATACACATGCCTTTTTTCTCCACTGTTTACATTAAGACACATGCTTTCCTTAACCTACTGTTTATAAGGATATTAGCCAAAACATGCATTTTGATGTAGTTTAGTCTGTATTTATTCATCCATACATCCATGTGTGTGCGTGCGCGCGCTTCAGATGTGTGTGCGTGCTCGCGCTTCAGATGTGTGTGCGTGCTCGCGCTTCAGATGTGTGTGCGTGCTCGCGCTTCAGATGTGTGTGCGCGTGCTTCAGATGTGTGTGCGTGCTCGCGCTTCAGATGTGTGTGCGTGCGTGCGCTTCAGATGTGTGTGTGTGAGCGCTTCAGATGAGTGTGCGTGCGCGCTTCAGATGTGTGTGCGTGCGCGCTTCAGATGTGTGTGCGTGCGCGCGCTTCAGATGTGTGTGTGTGCGACTGTTCCGCCAACAATCCCGAGTGTCTTTTATGCTTCGGGCAGTGCTTATATCGAGTCCTGACGCGTGAGTTTGAACAAGAATGCACGCGTTGGTGGTAATGCATAGATGAGATTATGTGAAAATGTGGACAGTGCCAAAATAAAGGTGCCTTTTTATACGACAGATATCGATATTTTATGCGTGGCACCGATGAATCGTTACACCCCTACTCACTACTCAGACCCGGTGGTCTGTCGAGGATCGGTTACCTGCAGGAGGAGGATGAAGTAGTCCACGGCTTTGCCGCGCAGGTACAGGTAGTGATGCGCTGATCTCTTGTCGTTCTCGCTGAACTTGATCTCCTGGATCACGTCAGGGTGTTTCAGGATCCGCAGAAGGACTTTCTCTGAGATCTGAGATGGACTGAACAGGTTCACTTCTGCGGAGAGCGAAACAGACGAGAGACGCTCAAACCAAAGCCTTCGAAAAGCTGCTTTTCGGCAAATCTTTACAATAACATGAAATATGTTTGTTACACTAGTCAATGATAACAGCACTCAAGGCTGTCTGCATGCCAAAAACAGGCTTTTTTATCTAAGACTGTTATTTTATGCTTTTTTAAACATTAGAAGTCTTATATTTAATTTGATGCGTTTTGAACAAACATGAGTTAAGAAATTGCATTATTGACAAAAGCGTGTTTATAAATTGAATTATTAATACTGAAAAGTTGTGATTGTGTAAAGAAATTAAGAAAAACTGGAGCAAATAAGAGGATTAAAATATGACAGTGCCTTGATGGATTCAGTGCATCACATACAAATCACAATGCATCATGATTAATACAATACTAATATTTCATATTAAATACCGTTTTTTTTCTTAAAAGAAGTCTCTTTGGATCACCAATGCATTTATATAGCGGTACAATTTTATAAATATTTTGATTATTTTAAAAAAGCCATTTTCTATTTTAATATGTGTTAAACTGTAATTTATTTATGTGGTCAAAGCTGTATTTTCAGCATCAATACTTCAGCATCACATGATCTTCAGAAATCATAATATGCTGATTTGCTGCTCAAAAAACATTTAGTATTATTATTATTAATATTTAAAACAGTTGAGTAAATTTTTTTAAAGATTCTTTGATGAATAGAAATATCCAAAAATCAGTATTTATCTGAAATAAAAAGCTTATGTAACATTATACCATTCAAAATCTTGGAGTCAGTGTACAGTATATATTTTTTTTTGGGGGGGGTTATAGAAATTAATAATTTTATTTATCAAGGATGCTTTAAATTGATCAAAAGTGATGATAAAGACATTTATAATGTTACATAAATTCTGTTCTTCTAAAATTTCTATTCATCAAAGAAACCTGAAAAAATGATACTTCAACAATGTTTCTTGAGCAGCAAATCAGCATATTATTATGATTTCTGAAGAACATGTGACCCTAAAGACTGATGCTGAAAATACAGCTTTGATCACAGAAACAAATTACATTTGAACACAAATTAAAATAGTTTTAAATAATAAAAATGTGACAATATTACAGTTTTTTTCTGCACCGCGGATCAAATAAATGCAGGTGAGCAGGAGAAGAGCATTAAACGTCTCCCAGTCCGAACACCTTTGACCGGTAGTGTTGGGCTCGAGGGCATTAATTAGCATTAATGAGGCGCACGGGTCATATTTCAGCGCGTCTGACGGAGGACGGGTCACCTGTGGCGAGGAAGCGGTGAGCGGCGAGCAGCAGCTGAGAAGAGATCTTGACGGTAGACTCGCTCTCTTGTTTGAAGGCAGAGAAGTCTCGCTTGTTCTTATTGTGAGCCACTTTCTTCCTGGTGCGGTTATCAGCTGCAGAGAAACGCACAAGAGACACGAGGATGATGATGATGATGATGATGGACACGTGCTTTCCTCCACAAACGCTGAGCGCACGTCTCTGTGATCTCAGAAAGCGGCACTATGTGTGTCCCACAAAACCAGTGTTAAGTCGCCGGGGTATATTTGTAGTAATAGACAAAAATACATTGTATGGGTCAAAATTATAAATTTTTATGTTATGCCACAAATCATTAGATATTAAGATCATGTTCCATGAATATATTTGTACCGTAAATATATCAAAACTTAATTTGATTAGTAATATGCATTAAGAACTTCATTTGAACAACTTTAAAGATGATTTTCTCAATATTTAGATTTTTTTGCACCCTCAGATTCCAGATTTTCAAATATTGTCCAAACCATACATCAATGGAAATATTATTTATTCAGCTTTCAGATGATGCATAAATCTAAATTTTGAAAAATTGACACTTATGACTGGTTTTGTGCTGCTGAGACACGTTTGTGAAAATGTCTATTATGCAGCACAGTGAGAGGATGTCCGAAGTAGGGGTGTGCAATATATATATTAAAAGAAAATTATATCTCGATATGTTTTCGATAACGATAATCAGACGATATTTTGCTGAGAGTGCCGATATCTGAATACCGTGCACAGCTGCAGTTTATGATATTCTTCATATTCCGTGTGCTCCGTTCACATCGGTGATTAATTAATATTTTCATATAAGATTACATTTATTTTTACCTTTTATGGGCAATTTTACCTTTAATAAATCCTTTTATTCTAAAAGTGTGCATTTGAGTCAAATTGTTACATTTAATCAGTCAATTAGAATAATAAGACATTTAGGCTGCTACCAAACAAATGTAACCAGTATCAACAAAATCAATTTTTGCAGAAGTTGCATCTGGATGACATTTAGATGCATTTACACAATCTTTAACGCAGCTCAGAGGGACATGCACTTACAAACGCATAATGTTTTTGATATTTTAAACATTGATCTAAAATGAACAGAGACTTTAAATGTGAAATTAAACCGCCGGCACGTCACTGTTAACAAGTGAGTCATTGTGACTGAACCGAATCATTTAAACGATTGATTCATTTAAAAAGTGAGTCATTGTGACTGAACCGAATCATTTAAGCAATTGATTCATTTAACAAATGAGTCATTGTGACTGAACCAAATCATTTAAGCGATTGGTTCATTTAACAAGTGAGTCACTGCGACTGAACCGAATCATTTAAACGATTGATTAATTTAACAAGTGAGTCACTGTGACTGAACCGAATCATTTAAACGATTGATTCATTTAACAAGTGAGTCACTGCGATTGAACCGAATCATTTAAACGATTGATTCATTTAACAAGTGAGTCACTGCGATTGAACCGAATCAGTTAAACGATTGATTCATTTAACAAGGGAGTCATTGTGACTGAACCGAATCAGTTAAACGATTGATTAATTTAACAAGTGAGTCACTGCGACTGAACTGAATCATTTAAACGATTGATTCATTTAACAAGTGAGTCACTGCGACTGAACCGAATCATTTAAACGATGGATTCATTCATGAACGAATCACCGTCAGGTTGCTCAGACACAAAACTGTGCTCTGGCTGCATTTGGAATTATTTACGTTAATTTTGTAATCATTCTTAATGCATTTTAATGCATTGTTTAACCCACTAGACGTCATGTGTGCGTGCACTCTCGTAGGTGTTTGCAAAATACTCGATAATGTCCAATTGCACATCGTTAAAACAACAATTATCGCAGACGATATATATCGCACACCCCTCGTGTGCACTCATTTGAAAGACCAGAGAAAGCACACTCCACTCACTGTAGAGGTCCGACTCGTCCAGGATTTCTGATTTGATGATCTCCTCGATGACGTCCTCCAGCGTGACCAATCCCAGCACCTCGTAGAACGGATCTCCCTCCCCCTCGCTGTTAACCTTCTGGACAATGGCCAGGTGTGATTTACCTGCGGGAGAAACCAGTGATCACATCAGTTCAGCCGGGTCCAATCAACCCCATCAGTGATGACTGAACGCATGCATTCACTGAACTAAACATCATTAACATACACGTTCACGACAGAGGAGCTGCTTTCAGCAAACAGATATTAAAAATAATAATAATGATGATGATGATGCAATCAAAAAATCTCCTTAAAGACCTTTAGCATTAAAGGAGAACATATATTCATGAATAAGTATTATTTATTGATAAAATAAGAATGATCGATTCTCATTCCCGAGCTTGCAGAGTCAGTTGGAACTAAATTACTATAATATTGAAGATGGGGGGGGGGGCGATATGACCAAAATCTTATATCACGATAACAATATATATCACGATATAGTGATTTTTTTTTCCGATTAAAATCTTTGATACCATATCATTTTCATAATCCTGGTCACCAATATCAATATCAAACTAATACAAGCAGAGAGAGAGAGAGAGAGAGAGAGAGAGAGAGAGAGAGAGAGAGAGAGAGAGAACTCAACTTAAATAAACAGACAGTCATGAAATAAGGATAAGAAACTAATTGCAAGCAATAGGACAAAAAAACTACAATAAATAAGAAACACTACATACATTGTGTAACTTAATTAGTCTTCACTGTGTTAATTATATCTTATCTATCTATGATAGATATAATTAACACATGTATCATGTTACAAAAGTGATTTAGTCGAGAGCAGTGTGCTGTGATTAACATGAACGAATATTGGAACGCTTCCCCTTTAAGAGCGAAGTCCGGATCTAATATAGCTCCTGTATGTGTTTCTCTTTCTGCCGTTTACTCTCTCTTAAGACCTAAATCACTGTGTTAACGAGGATACTTGCACAGACGGGGATTCTGACGCATATAAGTGTGTTTATGTAATTGTTCAAAGTCAGTGAAACAGAAAAAGCGCGCTCCTCTCACACAGAAAGAGACGGCACACGCATATAGCTCTGTTGTTTGAGTTTGTTTTAAAACTGCAGTGCTTAAAAACACGTGACCATGCTACAGATGTAGTCCTCGTTTAGTAACGAGCTCCTGGTTTTGTGGTCGTTCTGTCTCTCATCACGCGGCGTATAAAGATCGCAGTCACTCAAGGTATTACCGGAAACAATGTATTTTGCGACACCACGAAATAAACGATAGAACATAATATGGACGAGACTTTTTATTTCGTCCATCCGATATATATCGCACAGCCCTAACATACATACATATATGTGTTTGATAATATTAAAATAGCAATTGTAACAAGACTTCTAGCAAAGTTAACCAAGGCGGTGTGCCATCTGATATAGCAGACATCGGACAAACTTGGTTCGAAGTTCGATAACTTCTCATAATTTGGTTAATGTGTCACTTTAAGTGACTTTCTCAAAATACAGCAGAAAAGTGTATAAGCAACTTCACAAATGAATAACTCCTGGATCACTTCGGCACGTTCTTGATTGTCAAGCGTATAAAGGTTGATTTAAACCTGCCGGGTCACTTCTGATGGAGTCGTCACACCTTTAATAACTTATGCAATGCTTGACTATTCATAGAGACATTCTTCTATGAGACTAATCATTGATCATCTCTAATATAACCGCACACTGAAGACAACTAATAAATGTATTTAGGAAGTAAATTCACAGTGTTGTGTGTCTCTTTCTGAAGAAACCGGACCTTACTGATCTCCTCACACGGACTCAATCTGAGTCATATATGCAATTACAGATTAGTGATCGGCCGATATTGATTTTTATAACCGATAATTTGTATGTTTATGTACCCGATAACCGATATTTATTGACTGTTATAACGTAAAGTCCATTCTTCGCTTTCAGTCATCTTAACAACAGCAAAAAACTGTTGAAAATTAATACTTTCATATAAAATTGAATCTTCAAATTACAAGTGTGTGTACAGAGAATATTATCCAGTGAATTATTCTTCACTCTTTAGTCTATTAAACAGCGTTTAAACCTAAAACTGTAGTTTAAAATGAAGCTGATATGACTTCTGTCCTTTATTTTCTACATTTGAAAACATTATTTTGCTTATTGTTAATATCAGTGTTGCTGATGATGCTTTTTATAAATAAAATGCTTTTGTTGTCATTTTTTAATTGAACAAATGTTAATTTTCAACAGTTGTTTGTTGTTGTTAAGACGACTGAAAGTGAAGAATGGACTTTACTTTATAACAGTAAATAAATATCGGTTCTGCATATCGGTTATCGGGTACATAAACATACAAATAATCGGTAATAAAAAAATCAATATCGGTCGATCACTAGTCAGAATGGACCTTTATGCAAAAATGGAAATTCTCACGTGAATCTGTGACATTAATATATAAGGATATGACCGTAAACCGAACGTGTTTGCGCTGAGGACGCACACGCATGTGTCACAGCGCCTGACAGGGCAAGTTATTACTCTAATGCATTAAAATATAATAATAATACTCCTCATGTTTTGGGCAGCTTGGTTCACGTGCTTCCCCGCAGCATCTCATTCGGTTTCCTCCACTGTTTTTAGATGCATTTTGTCGTTATTCAGTGTAATCTGAGCAACCGGCTGAAGCTGGACATGCACTGTGGGTGGACCCGACTAATCGCTAACGAGAATCGCTGTCGATGATTTTCATAAATCCATAATAATCGATTTTATCGATTAGTTGTTGCAGCTCTAGCTAGAACCACTGGTCTTTAAAT
Organism: Ptychobarbus kaznakovi; assembly: GCA_027422405.1. NCBI lineage: Eukaryota > Metazoa > Chordata > Actinopteri > Cypriniformes > Cyprinidae > Ptychobarbus > Ptychobarbus kaznakovi. The sequence goes on from CM049797.1 coordinate 37,120,467, forward strand.
ATTTCTCTACTAAATAACACTATATTATTGACAATGTTTGCATTCTCCGGTTCAAAAGAAACTATAATTAGCTTTAACAAATCTAGTCTGATGAGAATTAAATGCAGTTTTCTAGAACACAAGCACACGCTCGGTCAACACTCCTAACCCTGACAGGAAGTGAAAGACAGGAAGAGAGAGAGCGTGATCCTGTTAGAATACAGAGAGGCTTATGACATGACAATACTATCAGATCCACTCCGCATAACCCAAACACAGACCCAGATCACAACATCACAAATGAGGCTTGCCCATTCTCTGACTGCTGTTTGAGCACCTTATTCTGCGATGCTGACATTAGCTGTATTCTGTGAATGTGCATGACGAATAACCAAGCAAATCTGTGTGTTTGTGATTCTGATAATTAACTGAAATGATTACAATATGTGACCTTGGAGCACAAAACCAGTATTTATACATTAATAAGCTAATGTTTACATTGATGTATGGTTTGGACGATATTTGAAAATATGGAATCTGAGGGTGCAAAAAATCTAAATACTGAGAAAATCAGCTTTAAAAGTGGTTCAAATGAAGTTCTAATGCATATTACTTATCAAAAATTAAGTTTTGATATATTTACGGTACTAAATATCTTCATGGAACATGATCTTAATATCCTAATGATTTTTGGCATAACATAAAAATGCATAATTTTGAGCCATACAATGTATATTTGGCTATTTCTACAAATATAGCTGTGCTGCTTATGACTGCGTCTGTGCTCCAGGGACACGTATAAATCAGCTTATTACACAGTTCACTGGAAAACTTGATTTTGGCATGCCGAGGTGCATTATTAATTCTCCATGCTCAATATTTTGTGTCTAATTATTTACTAATGTGGCAAGAAGCAGTTGTTCTGGTAGTTTCTGGACATCACAGACTGTTTCCAGATAGGTGAAGTAACTGGAATAGCTGCGTCTGCTCTTACGTTAAAAATAAGATGGATACGGCACCACAAATCAAGTGGGGTCAACCAGCCATTCGGCCGTTGAGAATAAGCCATACGTGGTGGTTACTGGCCTGTGCAACAACATAACCAAAGCCAGCCGCCACAGCTCCACGCGTACAAGCCCAAGCCAGAGACTGGGACGGTTTGGGTTTGAATCATGAATGGGAAGTGAAGCAAGAAAAGACGACTTCAGCATAAACTAGAGGAAGAGCTTCAGAAGAGACAAACACATGAGCTTGTTTTCACTCAAGACTATAAGACACACAACACAGCTTCCTAAATCATCCTTCTAGACGAGGGAACAGGTTTAACCTGTTAATTGTCGGGTCCACTTTTTGAGTATAGGGCTGAAAATGACATTTCCAACTTACATTGTTATACAGTATGATGTCAAATATAGACTCTTCAAGTCCCGAGTCAAAGCCTGCTGACATTAAACTCATGCAAGCATTAATAAAGTAACCGGTTATGCTCCATAATTAGTGTCATGGCTTTTGTGATGACAACAAACATGTGTGATTAGCCAAACAATGTTAAACACCAGCTCAGTATTTATACTTATTATATACGGCTTTAGAAGCGAGATACAAATATGTGCTTGTACATACATTCCCACAGAGCCATGGTTTGGTAAGATGCTTATTACACGGCTGGCTATATCAACGCACACCTCTACAGTGAGATTAATCACTCTCATATCTAGCGCTCTATGATTTGTGCGATGCAGTAAACGTGGACTGAATCCAGTCATAAATAGGGAATTTAGTTTAGTGATAATCAATAGAAATGCATTCACAGTTATTGTTTGGGACTGACAGCACTTACAGGAGAGAGACTTGAAAGGTTTTATTTATTCAGTAGATTAAAACATCTGCTTGAATACATATCTGTATATGAATGAACAGCTGAAGTCATAACCGCATTCAGGACACGAGAGCGACAGAATCATAACACCGGGACGTTATATCACAGCTCGTTTTTAATTATATGATCCCAGTCGAGACTTGTCCTATCATCACACACTAAACAACTAACGATGACTTTAAACACTTTATTAGCATGTGCAGAGAGTGTGTTCGCACACACACACACACACTCTCTCTCTCACACACACACACACACACACACTCTCTCACACACACACACACACACAGAGAGACACACACACACACACTCTCTCTCTCTCTCTCACACACTCTCTCTCACACACACACACACACACACACACACTCTCTCTCACACACACACTCTCTCTCTCTCTCTCACACACACACACTCTCTCTCTCTCACACACAGAGACACACACACACACACACACTCTCTCTCTCTCATAGAGGCACACACACACACACACACAGAGAGACACACACACACACTCTCTCTCACACACACTCTCTCTCTCACACAACTCTCTCTCTCTCACACACACACACACACTCTCTCTCTCTCTCACACACACACACACACTCTCTCTCTCACACACACACTCTCTCTCACACACACACACACACTCTCTCTCTCTCTCACACACACACACACACTCTCTCTCTCTCTCACACACACACACACACTCTCTCTCTCTCTCACACACACACACACACACTCTCTCTCTCTCTCACACACACACACACACACACACTCTCTCTCTCTCACACACACACACACTCTCTCTCTCTCCACACACACACACACACTCTCTCTCTCTCACACACACACACTCTCTCTCTCTCACACACACACACACACTCTCTCTCTCTCTCTCACACACACACACACACTCTCTCTCTCTCTCTCACACACACACACACACACCAGCTCCGGTGGATCTTAAGATGAATGTGAATAATTTCTCCGTCTCCGTCTCTGTGAGTGCATTAAACCCGCCATGATTATATCGGCACCTCGATGTCCCGTGCTGTTCCGGTCATTCAGCGCAGCGGTTGTGAATCCTGACGATGTAAAGGAGTCAGTTCGACTATATATATACACGCGGTTCTGACGCTCGTATAATACTCATGTTGAAGCAGTCTTTTTTGGGGGGGGGGGAATAAAAATTAATACTTTAATTTAGCACAGATTCTTTATATTGATCAAAGTGACGATAAAAGACCATTATAAAATTACAAAAGATGCTGTTCTTCTGAACTTTCTATTCAACAAAGAAACCTGAAAAAATTATACTCCGCTGTTTTCAAAAATGCTTTTCGAGCAGCAAATCGGCATTTTATTATGATTTCTGAAGATCATGTGACATTGAAGACTACAGTAATGCTGAAAATACAGCTTTGATCACAGAAATGAATTACAGTTTAACACATATTCACATAGAAATCAGTTATTTTAAATAGTACAAATATTTCACAAGTTTTTGCAGCACTTTGGATCAAATAAATGCAGGCCTTTTGAGACTTCTTTCAAAAACTTGAACTGGTAGTGTAAATAATACTAAAATGGTAGGTTTCGGAGGAGTGGAAGATATGTCAGAATCATTCCAGGCGGATTAAAGACTATAAAAAAAATATTCATAGTAAAAAGCAAACAAGGTTAATAGTGTCCATGCTTTCAAGTGTCCAGTGCATGTGGGCAGAGCCTCTCTCTCTGGAAGCTATCTGCACTCGCATATGTTTATAATCTAATTCATAAATATTAAAGCTTTTTAGCATCATTAAATGTACATACGGAGTAACTGATAGCATCTTTGTCATGGAATACACTCGTTGGTTCGCAGTGAGTTCACAGTTTTAACAGACATACTTTAATTTATTTTCAAGATCTGAGGTAAACTGTGTGTTGTTGCTTTCAGTATGGCTATAAGGTAAAAACTAATTATATTTAAACTCATTAAACACATTGAATAAAGCACATAATCACCTGAGATTATCTATTGTCATTAGTTTGTATGTTGTTGTTCCAGCCGCGACGTTGCGGAAATAGAAACCGTTTCTATATTAGAAATATCGCGTGTCGCCGTCACGACTAGTTAGGACAAAAACTCAGATTAACATGGAAAAGATAGCTTTTATTGTGTGTAGTTAGGACACGGTGTTACACTATTTGTGGTGCATATATATCTGCAGATTAATTCTCTGCCAGCGGGGGGCGCTGTTGGAGCGAGCGAGGTTTATACGGTAGCAGAGCTCCGCTCACAAACGCTGCTTTATCAGATATTACACGCAAAGATGACATGAAAACAACATCCATAATGTTCTGAAAACAGTCGGTTATAATCAGAAATACAGTGATATAAGGCTTTTGATTTTAAAGCATGTAGAACTCAACCAAGCGTTCTCTCCATCAGCAACCAGTAGAATTCCAGTGGGCGGAGTTTATCTTTGTGACATCACAAATACAGGAAAACAACTTTGTAGTCCAAACAAGCCGTTCGTTGTAGTTCTTAAAAAGAGATTTAAAAAAAAACGAAATATCTCCCTTTGGAGTGGACTTTGAGATTTGTAACTTTGTAGATAGTTTTATACCCAAACACAACAGTGAAAACGCATAATAGGACCCCTTTGTGAACTTAATTTGAATAACTTTAAAGGTGATTTTCTCAATATTTACATTTTGTTTGCACCCTCAGATTCCTGATTTTCAAATATTGTCCAAACCACACATCAATGGAAAGTTATTTATTCAGCTTTCAGATGATAAAACTGACCCCCATGACTGGTTTTGTGCTCCACACACTCATCACTCACCTTTCTTAAACTCCTCCAGCATGGAGTCCAGCTTGGTGTCGTGAAACACGAAGTGCACCGGATGGTTGTAGAACTTGGTGATGGTCTTCAGCGTCGTGCAGTCATCCGGATCCACGAAGGCGAGGTCTTTAACGTAGAGGACATCCACGATGTTGCTCAGCTCGTTCTCGTAGACGGGAATGCGCGTGTACCCGCTCTCCATGATCTCAGACATGGTGTTAAAGTCCAGCACCGTGTCGCTGTTGATCATGAAGCAGTCGCCTAACGGAGTCATGATGTACTCCACCGTCTTCGTCCTCAGCTCCAGCGCTCCTTGGATCATGTTCATCTCCTCCTTCACCAAGTCGTTATACGGCGCGGTCACCTTCAGCATCTCCAGCAGCTTCTCTCGGTTGTACACGGTACCGATCTCCTGACCCAGAACGCAGTCCAATAGTTTGCTGACGGGGAAAGAAAGCGGGAAAGTCACAAGCATGAAGAACTTAGTGATGTGAATGGTGTTCGCGCCAACCGCCAAACCGTGGCGGGAACAGAGCGCCTGAGGGACGATCTCGCCGAAGATGACGATGCCGATTGTCGATGCTACCACAGCGGCTAAACCAGAACCGATGAGGTCGTCGAGGAGGATAGTGAGTGTAGTGTTAACCAACACGTTCCCCAAGAGAAGCGAGCACAATAAGTAGTTCCCTTTCCGCCGGATCGGTTCGATTTTACTCGCGTACTTTTTTTCTTTCTCTGTGCCGCTGCTTTGGACGATCCGCAGCTCCATGGGATCCAGCGCCATTAGACCCAGATTCAACCCGCTGAACATCCCTGAGAGAACCAGAAGGCAGGCTATTAAGATGACCTGGAACCAGATAGGCATTAGAGACTTTTTCTCCTCCACCACACGCAACTTTCCGTCGTTTTCTCCAAGAAGGACCCACTTCCCATCAGGGCTGCGCCGGACGCACAGCGCGTAATCCCGGTGCGACTCGCTCTTCCGAAGCGGCTTGATCCGGAGCCCCAGGACTCCAGAAGTGCCCTGGCTGTGGACCACCATCGTGTTAGTCCTAATAGAGATGTCTTTGGTGAAGTCAGCACAAGTGCTGTTAGTCTCCTCGCTTTGCTCCACGAACCTGATCCGCTCCCAGGTGTCGTTGCTGATCCGCAGTCCGTAGAACCGGAGCTGGATGTCGCTCTCCTCTGTTACCTGGATGATCCCGTCGTCGGTGGTCGAGGCGGGCTTGTCGCTGCTCTCCAGCCGCATGCCGATGATCTGGCTGTCGCTGCCTGAGGACTGCGCTCGGCTCGAACAGAATCTAATCCAAAAGATCAGTAATAAAGTTAGCCCACTCCATTCTGTCGCCATGTTTGTTCCGCTACTGCGGAATGAGAGCTGACGTCACCTACTCGCTTGACGAGGCCCCGCCCTCTCATTAACATAGCGCCGGCGGATGTCCAATCAGAGGACGGATCGTCACCTAATGAGGAAGAAGCGAGCCTTCTTGTGTTTTTGTGTGATTTTATTGAAATCTTGCGTGATTTTCAGTTTGTTTTTTCTCTTTATTTGGTTATAGGCATAACGAAATGCAATCGAATCAGGTCGCTCAGTGACAGTGACAATAAGTAAGTAACATAAAACCAATGAAATTGCACAACAAGGATGTGCAAAAAACAATAAGATGTGCAAAAGTGAGATGTGCCAACCAAGATGTCATGTGGGGACAGTGCTGGGACAAGAGGGATGTACCGTAGAGCCAATGATGAGTATTTTCTAATAATATTACCAAGGGGCGCCAAAATACATTATTTTTGTATTATTATAATTTTTTTGCCAATACTACTTAAATAACATAATGTAAAATATTATAAAAAAGCGATCGCCCCACAATAACATATCTATTTTATTACTCTCCTTGGTTCAAGGCATGATTAATCCGCATTTTATCCTACCCGGCTTACTGCGCATGCGCACATCAAATCGCGTCATTTTTCTCACGCTGTACAACAATATTTAATTGATCTGCATTACTGTACGGGTCTGTGTAGACATTAATACAACACAATCTAATAGGTATAATAAAAATATGTATTGTTAGTACCCGGTAGCTGTATCCCTTCTTGCTTATATAACACATAATTACTGTATTTGCATTACTGTAAGGCTAGGTTTAAGGTTGTAGACATTAATAAATCATAATTTGACAGGTAGTGATTTATGATTGTTAAGTTACCTGATTGTGATGATGTTCATTAATTAATATCACTAGGCTGTGTCAAAAGCACTCTGGTGCCCAGAGACGAGCACAAACTAGAGAAGAAGAAACATGTAATTAATTATGATGATCATATACATAAACTAGCCCTTATGTTCAGCCAATTATGATTACATGTGTCTTTAGAGACTGCTGGCATAGCAAAACAACTCTTAATATTTTCAGAACAATTACAGAAGAGTAAAATATGCATATTTGGTTACCTTTCAAACCTTAAAAGGGTTCAATTATTCAGCATCTGCCTCATATTCATGATCTCAACCATCTCAAAACTATCAATTACTTCATCATATTCAGTATTTTGATCACTGGCTGCTTATTATATCATAATGATAAAAAAAGGTATAGCATGAATACACTGTAAGTCGCTTTGGATAAAAGCGTCTGCTAAATGCATAAATGTAAATGTTATTAACCACCATCAAATGACAGTAATATTTATATTTCATTGCATATAATAATTGCTCTGCAGTATTCAAACCAGTTCAATCTTTGCTGATTAATTATGTGCCTGAGGTAATTATGAGTGAAACATCACCTAATCATTGTGAATCAAACAGTGCCACCTTGAGGACAAAAGATGCATTGCCACATATTGAGTCATATATAGACTGTGTAAATATACTTACACATTTACATACCTCGTGTCTCTAGAGAACCTTTACACTTTTGACCAAACGAAACATAAATACAATCTGAAAAAGGCATTATTTTATATATTGTAATGCATATTTTGAGGAATATTTTTGAGGTCTCTCTCTCACACACACACACACACACACACACACATGTTGGTTTTTATGGTTTACGGGGACTTTCCATAGGCGTAATGGTTTTTATACTGTACAAACCGTATGTGCTATTGCCCTACACCTAAACTTAGCCTCACAGGAGACGGTGCATTTCTATTTTCCCTCAAAAAAAGTCACTCTGTATGATTTATAAGCGTGTTTAAATTATGGGGACACTGAAAATGTCCTCATAAATCACCTTCTCCTTGTAATACCTGTGTGTGGGGGGGGGGGGGCTGTGACATTTACATTATGAACTTTATTGTCCTTTTTTTTATCTAAGCTCCGTCTGCTTTTCCTGAGTATAATACAATATTATTATTATTATTTTACAACAGATTCCTCGAGTCTTCTGGCCACTCATCTTCTTCTTATACTAAGTTATTATGTAAAAATAATATAATTTTAGCTGCATGTAATAATTGTGGCTGACTAATAACTATTGTATGATGATTATTACAATAACAAACATGCTTGAAATATCAAATAAATGCTTATGAACTGTGTAATAAAACAAACCATGCATTTTTTATTCTTCAGTAATATAATAGTAAAGATATAAACATAATTGAAGATAAGGATGGGTGCAACATTTGTTGGTATGTTTGGTAAAAGTCATTAAATATTAATTTTACACAATAATAGTAATGAGGTACATTATATAAATGACACAATAATAAACTTTTAATCAATTAATTGACATTCCAAGTAAACAAACACTATATTGAAGCAAAATAAAAACATAATTAATATAACGTAAGATCTTACACTTGATAACTATATTACATTTTAAATCTTTTTAAGAAATACACAAATAAAAGTCCTCTGTATATGTTACACTTTATTTCAAAGTATACTTAAAATTAATTTCAATATCAGTGGTATTTAGTACACGTAATTAGTCAAGTACTACTGTTTAATTAGTGTATAACGTTTATTATTTTATGTAGCAGAATTAAATAAGAGTTTATTATAAATGTGCTCGGCTTGTATTTATGGTTTAGTGCATTGAAGTCCACTTTATTGTTCCCTGACGACAGATGACCGAATGATCTGGGTTTGGGAACCCATCTTACTTTGGTGTCGGGTCTATAAACCCAAATCGGATTCTGGACCAGTTTTGTTCCTGAAATCCACCCTTGTGCTGGATCAGAATAATCTGGATCAAACGCATCTTACTAAAACACAAACTGAGGATTTAATCCAGATCAAAACCCAGATTGGATTTCGTGATCTAATCCCGATTCAGAATCCTTTTCTTCAGATTTGATCCATTACTGTCGAACCACTGCGTGGAGATCTGAGTTAATTAACGAGATTAACCAACTGTGAATCAAAAGCTCCACAACTTTTAATTAGTGTTCGTAGTAAAATCACATCAGGAGTTCACACACAAAATAGAGATTTAGAAAAATACAAAACAAAGTACAAGGAGTAGAACACACAAACTGCACCCTGAACATCAGAACAAAACCCAATCAGAGCTCCGGTGACGTCCAGAACATGGATCTTAAGCCTGGAATACACAACGTGGTTTTTGCCCTGATTCCCCCCCGATTGTACAGTCTGATCAAGTTGAGGAAAGTCAGAGCCGGTCTGCAGATCCCACAGAACATCTCGAAGTGTGTTACGGTCACAGACTCCGGTGTTTTTGCGTCAGTCTTTGATTCCATCCAGTCGGAGGATATTAAACATGTTTGATATTTTCAGCTGATTTTAGAAGACATATGTTCTCATTTGTCATGCGTCTTCTCACACACACACACACACACACACACACGCACACACACACACACACACACACACACACACACACACACACACACACACACACTCACACACACACACACACACACACACACACACACACACACACACACACACACACACACACACACACACACACACACACACACACACAGCGTGAGTTCGCTGTAATCGGAGCATCTGTAAAGTCTGGTAGTGTATGATCTTCAGTTTTCCTGTGTCATCATTTATAAAGTCGGTAAGTGTATGATGTCTAGTGTTTGACAAATCTGTTCAGATTGTAAAAGCCGTGTAGTGTATTCCAGCCTTAACCCAGCTCAACACAGTCCATCAGCTCAGGACAACGCTCTAAACATGTGATCAGTTTGAGAATGTTACGTATGATTGTTCTCAGAATGTTCAGAAACACTTTAAACAAATCGTCAGATGAACGTCCATCGAAAGTGTTTCATGAACGCTGTATACAAAACGTTTGGAGAGATTTATTCCGGGCCGGCGGACTGAAGAATGTTACCCGTGAATCTGAGAGTGCAGCTCAGAATGAACCGAGTTCTCGTCTAATATGAACTGATTGAAGAGCCTTGAGCTCACGCCGGGCTTCGATGCTGGATGAAGGCACGTCCCAGCGTCAGACTCCAGGAGCATCATGAGATCCGTGAGCCACAGACAACAACACAAAACACACAACAGCCGTGTCTGTGAACGGTGGAAGAGATCTTTAACACAGTCCGGTGTCGTCACATCGGCTCCGATCAGGAGCGTAAAGCATTCTCGTCAGACGCCGGGTGTGTGGAGAAAATTAAACCGATTTAGCAATGAACGTCGATATTTAAAACAGTTACTCAAATTACTCCCAGAGGGATAATCGGACTGATCTACATTAATTTTGAATATCATTTTGCGTATTCTTGCATTATTTATTATGATTAACCTCCTGTTTTTGTCCTGTTCAATCAATAATGCAGGATATAACTTTAATACGATGATCAATCTATTTCTTATAATCGTCTATGGGCTGGAAATATTTGTTTATTTGAACAACTTTAATTTGATGCAATTATTGAGGATTGCATCGTAAAGTAAGTGCATGAATTTTTTTAGTCGTAATTATTATTTTAAGACAATGCTCTTTAATGTGCTGTTTGTATTGATTTCTGTAATAAAATAATGTGGTCAGACTCGTACACATACAGTATGGCTTGCGCGCTCCCTTTTATGTGACGAAATATACATCGTAATATCATAAATCCATCTTCCTTGGTTTCACAGTACTGAATGAATGAATGAGTTTGGGGTCTTTAGAAGACGCGTGCTGAATCTTTCACAGCAAGTCAATTACAGAAGTCTGAGTCTGACGAGACCTGAAGAGTGATTACAGGAGTCTGGAGGTCTGAAGACGCCGCCGCTGAGGTGTGTGGTGTGTGTGTGTGTGTGTGTGTGTGTTACTGCACGCTGCACGTCTCTGTGCTCTGCTGACCGCTCTCTTCTTCATGGCTTTGGTCCTGAGGGTTTGTGTCCAGCTCTTCTGGAGGAAATAAACTCTGTCTGAAGCCCATCAGCAGATCTCGGCCATCACTGGCCGGAAGGTTCCCTAGATAGTACTGAGGAGCCAGCTCCACCAGCCTGCAACACACACACACACACACACACACACGTGCAAACACACGCGTACACACACACACACAAGTGCAAAAGCACGCGCGCACACACACACACACACACACACACACACACAGCACACACACACACACAGATACACACGCACACAAAGATACATACGCACACACACAGATACACACGCACACACATGCACACAGATACACACGCACACACATGCACACACACAGATACACACACACACACACACACACACAGACGCACACACATGCACACACACAGATACACATGCACACACACACACACACATACAGACGCACAACACATGCACACACATACAGACGCACACACATGCACACACACAGATACACATGCACACACGCACACATATGCGCACACACACACACACACACACACACACACACAAGCGCACACATATGCACAAGCGCACACACATATGCACACACACGCACATACACACGCACACACACGCATACGCACATACACACACACGCATACGCACATACACACGCACACACACGCATACGCACATACATGCACACACACATATGCACACACACATACACACACGCACACAAGCATACGCACATACACGCACACACAGAGACACATTATAACATGCATGATTAAAGAAAATAAGGTAAATAAAAATCACCCCCAAAAAATCATATAAAACCTAGAAAAATATTAAGACAATTTTTTTGTAAAAAATGTATCAATATAAGCTTTCTGGGCCAAAAAAATAAAATGTAATTTTATGCATTGAGGTAATTTGTATTAGTTATAAACGCGAGGGAAGGATGAAGGTTGGACTGGGAAACACTCACATCTGCGGGTGGATCTCGGACACGATGCAGATGCAGTTGTCGTGACAGATGGTGAAGTCGTGGTAAAGCACCCAGCCGGGGGGGCTTGGCTGCGGTCGGCGGCAGTGATATGAAGACAACGGGTGGAGGTGAGCCACGTGACGGTGTGTAAGCAGAAGATAGTTCCCTGAGCCGTCAACATCATGAGCAACCTGAGGACCACAAGAAGAGACGTTCAGCTCGGTATTCCTCACGGTGTGCAGTATTAAGAACCAACTAAAGACTGATAACGTGTCCCTGCAGCACAGACGCAGTCATAAGCAGCACAGGTGTATTAATAGTACTAGACAACAATACATTGTATGGGTCAAAATTATACATTTTTCCTTTATGCCAAAAATCATTAGATATTAAGATCATGTTCCATGAAGATATTTAGCACATTTACATATATCAAAACTTTATTGATTATTAATATGCATTGCTAAGACTTCATTTGAACAACTTTAAAGATGATTTTCTCAATTGCGGTGTCTGAAATCACTCACTCGTTCACTAATCCCTATATAGTGTATGGCAGTCGAGAGAGAAGTGAACGGATTCGGACGGTGACGTATACACTGCGCGTGAGACTTGAAACATCTTCATCACATATGTGCTTTTATATTACATGCACCTTATTTTAGAAAATAATATTAACACTCAAAATTACTTTATATTGTAATTATACACGCCTCCGCGTCAGCTTTGTGCTTTCATCGATGGTATATTATTAATTTTGTAATGATTTTTTGTTCATAATCATTAAAGAACAAAATAAACATACGTTCATAATTTGATGCATTTATTATTTTTAGTATCTTGAAATTCTCGAGCAGCATTTTGAGGCGACCGTTAATATTACATCAGAATGAGGTGATTAACAAACATTTTTTTAATTATCCACCAAATGATTATCATTTTTGTAAGTTAACAATGATGCCACCTCAGGAAACTAGTAAAATATTAAACTACATTATATATTTTTAATATAATGTATGAAATAAACGAGAAATAAGAAAGATGTAAACGGCATCTCTCAAACTCGCGTGCTCCCGCTCTCTCTTCTCCGCATTGCATTGTGGGACATAGTGCTTTAGCAAGTGTACACTCAAAATCAGAATGCATTGTGGGTAAAAAGTAGTGAACGAATGTAGGGAATTCGTTCACTCAGAATTTGGACAGCACTACTAAATGTCTAACACCTGATATAGTGAGGCGGGATAGGGAGCGGTTTCTGACAGCTAATATTTAGATTTTTTTGCACCCTCAGATTCTCAAATATTGTCCGATCATAACAAACCATACATCAATGGAGATGAAATCTCAATTTCAGAAAATAGACCCGTATGACTGTTTTTCATTGATCATCTGTAGCAGTGATTCTGAAAGGATGTTGATTGATGCTGGATGTTATTGTAATGTAAACACACACACACACACACACAGAGAGAGAGAGAGAGAGACACACACACACAGAGAGAGAGAGAGAGAGACACAGACACACAGACACGCACGCACGTGCACACACACACATGCATGCACACACACACACACACACACAGACACACACACACACACACATCCACAGACAGACACACACACACACACGCACGCACACCAGAGATGAGAGACACACGCATGCACGCACGCACACACGCGTGCGCACGACACACGCACGCACACACACACACCACACACACACACACACAGATAGAGAGACACACACACAACACACACCACACACACACACACACACACACACACACACAAACACACAGTTGAGGAACACACACACACACACACACAGGTGAGGAACACACACACTAAATATCGGTTATCGGTCACATAAACATGCAAATAATCGGTATCGGTTCTAAATAATGATTTTTTATTTATATAGTGCCTTTCCATAGCTCAAGGACACTTTACAACAAACATCAGAAATGTGAGGATGACATCAAATATCGGCTGATCTCTAGTTTTGGATGTACCAGTGACGAGCCAATCAGAACGCAGTATTCTAGAGCGCCGTGGTTTAGTTTATAGTGTGCGCTTACCTTCAGGAAGAAGCCCGATATCAGAGCTCTCTTTATATTGGTGCTGTTATCCTGGCAACCGAAGGCGGGAGGAGAGACGGGCAACTCGATTCGCTGCATCACCTCCAGTAGCTCCGCCCTGATCACCACAGCCAATCGTAAGGCAGAGGCGTTGAGGAAGTTTGTCCTGCACCAGACCTCGTCTTCGTTATCTGAGGACACACACACACACACACACACACACACACACATCAGTATTCCTACAAGAGGCACATCAGTATGAGTCTGACGCGGTCACTCACGCTGCTGATACGCGTTGTAGACGTTGATGAGGGTCATGTGATCTCCGTCCAGATGCAGCAGGGGTCGTCTGTGGGTCGCTGCCGCCTCTGCTTTATTAGCCGGAGGAGTAACGAAGCAC
>CM049797.1:37137417-37212417 GCA_027422405.1 Ptychobarbus kaznakovi
TTTATTCCAAGCATGATTGTTTTTTTAAGGTTCTAGTTTTAGTGATCTATATTAATAACTCTGAACCGATCGCAGGTAAACTCTGAATGACGGAGAACAGCACGTGTGAATGACAAACACAGCATTATATAGTTCTGGTGTCACACATGGACTTCTTTTATCCTGCTTTCACTCTGAACTGGATCTGAGCTGTGCATGACTGGTGTGTTACGCACCGGGCCGTGTGCTGTTGACCCTGCGGGCGCGTGTGTCCGCCTGCTGTTTGCTGATGGGCTGCTGCAGCTGTGAATCCGCTCGGATCTGAGGATTGTAGATCTGTGGAGGAACAGAAGGATGAAGACCGAGCCTCATACGACAGAACAGACACACACTCTGAGCTCGGACTCACGGTCTTCAGCTGGACGCCGCTGTCGATGACGTATCGGATGCTGTTGAGCGAGAACGAAGCCTCTCCTAAGACGTCGGTGAGGATGACCCTGCGTCTCTGGGCCGGAGACTCCTGAGCGTCCGGCGGCTCGGCGTTCTCTGTCTCGTAAAGCTGCTGTGATGATCCTGCGACGCCGGCGTGAAGCTCGATCACACGCAGAGACAGTAGATGAGCGCTGAGAGACACACACTCCTTCTCCAGCGCCACGCGACACTCCTGGATCTCCTGACACACACAAACACACACTATAAGTACTAATAAACAGCCAATATGTTAATAATAGACATGCTAATAAGCAACTAGTTAATAGTGAGAATTGGTCCCTTTTTTAAATCACATACACAACTTCTTTTTACTCTTTTTTGGAGCCTGACTTTATAAATATACCTTCTCTTTTCTTGCATTTTGCTAAAAGTCTTCTTTTTCGTTCCATGCAAAATCTCATATTATTTTGAATAACCTGAGGGCGTTTATTGTTGAAGCGTGTGAATGATAAAAGATCAGATCCTCTTACTGACTCAAACACACACACCACACACACACAACACACACACACACACACACAGACACAGACACAGACACAGACACAGACACACACACTAAAGGATATTTTGCATTAGGATGTAAAAGTCAGTTTTCAACATTAAATCGGAACTCAACGAGTTGTTTAAAGTGAACAGCACAAATGTATTTTACTCTCATGAGCTCTGAAATCACTCTCTTTCTGATGGTGTTTCTGCAGCACAGTGAGCTTCGTTTGCTCAAGGGACTGAATGAGGGTGTGATGCTGTTGACAAAAGGAGAGTCTGTGTGTGTGGTGTGTGTGTGTGTGTGTGTGTGTGTGTGTGTGTGTGTGTGTGTGTGTGTGTGTGTGTGTGTGTGTGTGTGTGTGTGTGTCTGTGCGTGTGTCAAAATCATTAGGATATTAAGATCATGTTCCATGAAGATATTTGTACCGTAAATATATAAAAACTTAATTATTGATTAGTAATATGCATTGCTAAGAATGCATATTACTTGCATTCTTGGCTGGTTTTGTGCTCCAGGGTCACATATTTCTTTGAGTAACCTGAGGGTGAGTACGTTCATTGTTGAAGCGTGTGAATGATCCTCAGCAGATAAAGAACCAGATCCTCTTACTGACCCAAAGCACTTCAGCATCGCCGTGACTCGTACCTGCACACTGGGGAGGAACACCAGTATGTCTCCTTCCTCTCCTCTGCGGTGCAGATCCAGGATCATGTGACAGGAAGCCGCGGCCAGGTCGCGTCCCGCGGGCGGCTCTCGGTACAGTATTTCGGCAGTGTTGTTTAGCGAGGGAACGCTGAGGTGAGGAGCGCTCTCTCCCAGGAAGCTGGCGAAGCTGTGCGCGACGGCAGGCTCGGTGAGCAGCACCACCCTGAGCTCGGAGCGCTGGCGGCACACGTCACGCAGCAGCCCCAGCAGCGCATCCGTGGCCACCGTGCGCTCCTGAGCCTCATCGATGACCAGAACCCCGTACTGCCGCAGCAGAGGGTCCGACATCATCTCCTCCAGCAGGAGAGAGTCTGTGACAAACCTGCAGAGAGCAGACGTTACTACGGCGTTAAAGCGGCACAGAGCACCGGCGGAGAGCGAGGCCTCGTACCTCAGTATGGTTTCCGGCGTGCAGCCGTCCTCGTGAGGGACCCTGTAGCCCACCTCCAGCCCCAGACTCAAGTCCATCTCATCGGCCACTCGGAGCGCCAGACCGCAGGCCGCCGCCGCATACGGCTGACAGCAGCACACCAGACCCTGAGAGAACTCGTGAGACAGAGCGAACTCCACACACCACTGAGGAACCTGCACTCGAGTCACAGAGCGAGAGAGACACGTCAGAGAGCGGAGGAGAAGAGAATAGAATTATCATAATAATAATAGTTGCATTTATATATAGGCGCTTTTCTAGACATTTAAAGCACTTTACAATGTGAGGGGGGATCTCCTCATCTGCCACCAGTGCAGAATAGAATAGAATATGACAGTATAGAATGTAGTAGAATAGAATAGGACCAAGCAGAATAGAATAGAACATAATATAATAGGATAGAATACAATGTAATAGAATAGAACACAACAGAATATGATAGAATAAAACCAAATATAATAGGATAGAACAGAATAGAATGTAGTAGAATAGAATAGAGTAGAATACGACAAAGCAGAATAGAATAAAATAGAACAGAATAGGGCAAATCAGAATAGAATAGAACAGAATATGACAAAGCAGAAAAGAACATAACAGGATAAAGCAGAATAGAATAGAAGCAGAATTTAATAGAAAATAATAGTATAAAATAGAATAGAACAAAGCAAAATAGAATAGGACAAAATAAACTAGGACAGATTAGGACAAATCAGAATAGATTAGAACAGAATAGAACAAAGTAGAATAGAATAGAATAGGACTAATTATAATAGAATAGGCAAAGGCCGAATAGAATAGAATAGAATGTAGTAGTATAGAATAGGACAAAGCAGAATAGAACATAACAGGACAAAACAGAATAGAAAAGAAGCAGAATTTAATAGAAAATAATAGTATAAAATAGAATAGAACAAAGCAAAATAGAATAGGACAAAATAAAATAGAACAGATTAGGACAAAGCAGAATAGAATAGAACAGGATGAATTTGAATGGAATATAAAAGAGTAGAATAGAACGTGTATGCAGATAAATTAAGACTGCATGACTCAAGAGTGCAAGAAGTGAGGGATTCATGATGAAGAATAAAATAGAATACAATACAATGGAATGGAACAGAATAGAATAGACAATAATAGAATATAATAGACCAGAGGACAATAGGATAGAGTAACACAACAGAACTGAACTGAAATCATAGAACAGAATGGAATGAAATAGAATGGAACAGAATAAAATACAATAGAACAGAAAGAATGGAAATACGTACAACAAACCAGAATAGAATACAACATAACAGAATAGCATATAATGGAATAGAATTAAATAGAATAGAACAAATTATGAAAAAGTGCACAGAAAAGAATGTAATATAATAGAACAGACTAAAATTGAATAGAATGGAATGGGACAAGACAGAACGGAATGGAACAGCTTTGAACAGAATAGAATAGAATTAAATTTCTCCTCTGCAGGAGTTGAACATTCATGCTTCTGGTTTGAAGCGCTGGTCCTAAAGGAATGGTTTGGTGTAATACTGTACGATAAGCATCTGTGACATACTGTACATCACCACAGAAGATCATGAGTTATTACTGACAGTAAACAATCAGACGGGACTCCTGCGGGTCGACCGCACCGGAGCGATCATTAGCAGAAACATGCAGCCTTGATAATTACAAAGAAGTCTCTTCTGCTCATCAAGGCTGCATTTATTTAACCACAAACACTGTAAAAACAGAAATATTCTGAATTATTATTGCAATATCAAAACAAACAAACAAGAAGCTAGCTATAAACAAATGTTTTTTTGTAAATTGCTTTTATTACCAGTGTCGGGGAAAGTTACTTTTAAAAGTAATGCGTTACAATATTGCGTTACTCCCTGAAGTAGTAACTAATTACGATACTTAGTTACTTTTTATGGAAAGTAATGCGTTACATTACTTTCGCGTTACTTTTTAAATATGAGCAGGGCTTGATTGTTTGTTTTTAATATAATAAGTTATATTTATAGCAGATATAAAAGCCTTTCACACCCAAAAGTAATGAATAAACCTCAGACTGAAGGACGAGTAAATCACGTCTGTTCAGAAGAACACAGGAGAAGTTCAACACTCTTCAGCAATTAAACAATGAAGCACAATTGTTAGTTTATCTAAAGTAATTTGTACTTATTAGTATGGTTGAACTGGATAATCAAAGGTCAGCAGCAAACACATCGGTTAATAAAATGAGATTAGATATATTTGTGTTGTTTAACATATTTAATTATTGCAGGTTTGCGTCATATTCTGAGTTTGTATTTCACTGTTTTAATAATTTTGATGAATACTGAATCTGTTTTTTGCGAGTGGGATGAATTAATACACATTCATATTTAGTCTAGATTAGATCTACAGTAAGATCATGTTCACACGGCGCACTGTCATCAATAAATGGAGAAAAATAACTCAGATATTTTCTAGTAAATTAAAAAGTAATGCGTTACTTTACTAGTTACTTGAAAAAGTAATATTATTACGTAACTCGCGTTACTTGTAATGAGTTACCCCCCCCCAACACTGATTATTACTACAATTAAAAATGACTGTTTTCTATTGTAATTCTACGTTATTTATTTCTGCAATGCAAATGTGAATTTCTAGCAGCCGTTAATCACATGATCCTTCATATTTATCACGTAGTAACTGTGTTATAAAAGCAGTAAAACAGTCAGTGCTCTGGACAGCAACCTTTAGCCGTGACTACAGTGCTTTATTGCAAAATTACGTAACTTTCTTTGCTTTTACAGACTGAGGGACGAGTTATGTTTCAGAGGTGATCAACAGCATGAGACACATGCCGTCCACAGAGCTGGTCATTTCATTGACTAATTGTTGGTTCGTTAACAAGTACCCTAGATTGTTTTCTTTATCAATAGTGTGATTTGAAAATAATAGCTTTATTGATGTAGCGTTGACGTAAAACACTGCAACTATCATACTAAGAGGTCGATGCAAATGCATGTTGAACTTTAAGGGATAGTTTGCCCAGAAATGAATATTCTGTCATCATTTATTCACCCTCATGTGCTGTTTTAGTTTCTTTCTTCTGTTGAACACAAGAAAACATTTTTGAAGAATGTCAGCAACCAAACATTTTCTGGTCTCCATTTCAATAGTATTTTTTTTTTACACACTATGGAAGTCAATGGCTACCGGCAACTGTACAGTTTTCAAAATATCTTGTTTTGTGTTCAACAGAAGACAGAAGCTCAAGTTGGTGGTAGGATAAATGATGAGAACTATTGCTTTCATGCTACACTTCTGAGAAACTGGACACGCCGAGACACCTGGGAACTATCAACACTGTGATAGTGTTTGTAATTAGAGATCGACCGATATATCGCTTTACCGAAATTTTTGCAGATATTTAAGCATTTTACCATAATCGGATATCGGTTTTGAAACAAATAAATTATAATTTTGTATTGATTTTATTTTTGTCACATACATAATTATTATATTCTCTGTATTTGACCCATCCAAGTGCACACACACCTGGAGCAGTGGACACACACACCTGGAGCAGTGGACACACACACACACACACACACACACACACCTGGAGCAGTGGACACACACACACACACACACTGGAGCAGTGGACACACACACACACACACACACCTGGAGCAGTGGACACACCCACACACACACACCCCACAAAACACCTGGAGCATGGACACACACACACACACACACACACACCACACAACACACCTGGAGCAGTGGACACACACACACACACACACCTGGAGCAGTGGACACACCACACACACCTGGGCAGTGACACACACACACACACACACACACACACCTGGAGCAGTGGACACACACACACACACACAACACAACACACACACCATGGAGCAGTGGACATCACACCACACACACACACACACACACCCTGGAGCAGTGGCACACACACACACACACACACCTGGAGCAGTGGACACACACACACACACACACACACACACACAGTTTGAGTATAGTTCTGTGTAAATAGATAAACCACTGTCAGCAGTTTTCATAATTTAGAATGACAAAAACAATTTAATAATTCTGATAAAACAGTTAAGAAATGCAATAAAATACGATGTGTTGTTTGTTATAGCTTATTTCAATATTCCAGAGAATATTATTCAGTGAATTATTCTTCACTCTTTAGTCTATTAAACAGCGTTTACAACCTAAAACTGTAGTTTAAAATGAAGTTGACATGACTTCTGTCCTTTATTTTCTCCATTTGAAAACATTATTTTGCTTATTGTTAATATCAGTGTTGCTGATTATGCTTTTCAAAAATAAAATGTTTTTATTGTTGTAATTTGAAGATTAAATTTAACATGAAAGAATGTTAATTTTCAACAGTTTTTTGTTGTTGTTAAGACGACTGAAAGTGAAGAATGGACTTACTTCACTCTGTATAACAGTAAATAAATATCGGTTCTGCATATCGGTTATGTAAACGTACAAAAAATCAATATCGGTCGATCACTAGATGAGACCTATTGCTTTCATGTTACACGTCTGAGAAGTGCGGAGACACCTGGGAACTATCACCAGATCATGAGCGTGAAGCAGTGAGTGTTTGTAATGTACAGAAGGACCTGCGTGCTCTTCCCCGTTCCTCCGTCTGCGCTCAGGACGATCATGCTGTGCGACTCCATGTGCTCCAGCAGACTGAGCTTCAGACTCCACACGGCCAGCTGCTTACGCTCCTCCAGAAGGCTGTAGTAGCGCGAGGAATACGGAAGCCCATCGTAGGGGTTCACCTCCAGATCGGCCAGATCCTCGTCGTCCTCCTCCAGGTCTCCAGATAGGAGAGAGGAGATGGAGAGATTGTCCAGGACCGAGAGCGCAGGAGGAGGTTTGGGGACGGCGGTGGAGGACATGCTGAATGCAGACGGGCCGCTGACAGAGCCTTGAGGAACGCCGTAAATGAAAACTACCTGCGCAGAAGAAATCATCCAACCAAATATTTAGGATTTGAAGAGACTAAATATTATAATATTAAAAACAGTATAACATATAAAAGACGTAATTCATTATAATAATAATGCACAACTATTCATTAATGACATACAGAGTAAAACAGTAATGCCTTGTTCCAAATAAATAAACTCTTTATATACAACATTATTTGAGAGATTTAACTTTTTACTCACAATTTTGAGTTTTTTATTCCTCTCACAATTCAGAGTTTATATCACACAAGTAGAGTTGTTTTGTCACAATTCAGGCTTTTCCCGCAATTCTTGAGTTTATATATAACATCTGTTTTTTTCTTGCAATTATGAGTTCATATCTCACAATTATGAGGTTTACTCATGCAATGTCAAGTTATATCTAAGGAACAGCTGAACTACTCCTTTCTAGCGAATGAAGCCAGTGAAGAGCAGCAGCTGAAGCTCTTAGTAATTAAACACGTCAGGAATCCAGCACATGTCCTCCAGCAAATGCACTGCAACACGCCGCCTTCACTGCATTGTGTTAAGGACACTACAATGCATAGCCCTCCGAGTGCTGCGTAAATCAGAATCAGCTTTTTCGCCAAGTGTGTGCAAACAACACGAGGAATTTGTTGTGGTTTTTAAGAAGCTCTTGGTACATACACGCATACATACATATAAACATACATATCTGACATGAGAACAGAACATTTAAATAAGCCTTAACAATAATAATAATAATAATGTGTCTGAATCTGGAACAGAAGATTTATGTACAGATTTGTGCCTTATTTACTCTATATATACAGCTGATTATAGAAAAAATTATGCATACATATTTACATAGTACTAGAGAGAGTAAATAATTAGAGATGGGGGATGAATTACAGGCAAGAATTATGGTTAGAGAATTACAGAACACAGGTAATAATTCCTGTGTTAGTTGTTTAGGCTGGAGATGGCATAGGGGAAAAAACTGTTTTTTATGCCTAGATGTTCTAGTGCACAGAGATCTGTAGCGTCTGCCTGAAGGGAGAAGCGCAAACAGGTCGTGTCCAGGGTGAGAGGGGTCTGTGATGATGTTACCTGCCCGTTTCTTCACTCTGGAGTAGTACAAATCCTGAAGGCTGGGCAGGTGCACACAATGATCCTTTCTGCTGTCCTAACAGTCCGCTGAAGTCTTCTTATATCTGATTTGCTGGCTGACCCAAACCATACAGTTATAGTAGAGCACAGAACCGACTCAATAACAGCAGAGTAAAACTGTGTCATGTGCGCCTGTGGCAGGTTGAACTTTTTCAGTTGACGAAGAAAGTACATTCTCTGCTGAGCCTTTTTCACGATGGAGTCGATGTGAGTGTCCCACTTCAGGTCCTGAGAGATGGTGGTTCCCAGGAACCTGAATGACTCCACTGCATTCACAGAGTTGTTCATGATAGTGAGTGGGGGGGAGAGCTGGGGGGTTTCTCCTGAAGTCCACGATCATCTCCACAGTTTTAAGCGTGTTGAGCTCCAGGTTGTTTAGACTACACCAGACAGCCAGCTCCTTAACCTCCTGTCTGTAAGCAGACTCGTCACCGTCCTGGATGAGGCCGATGAGTGTGGTATCGTCTGCAAACTTCAGGAGTTTGACAGAGGGGTCTTTAGAGGTGCAGTCGTTGGTGTAGAGGGAGAAGAGCAGTGGGGAGAGAACACAACCCTGAGGAGTTCCAGTGCTGATGGTGCAGGTGTTGGATGAGAATTTTCCCAGCCTCACTAGCTGCTGCCTGTCTGTCAGGAAGCTGGTGATCCACTGACAGATGGAGGTGGGGACGGAGAGCTGTGTCAGTTTATTCTGAAGGGTGTCCGGGATGATGGTGTTGAAAGCGGAGCTGAAGTCCACAAACAGGATCTTGCATAAGTCCCTGGTTTGTCTAGATGTTGGAGGATGTAGTGCAATCCCATGTTGACTGCATCATCCACAGACCTGTTTGCTCGGTAAGCAAACTGCAGGGGGTCACTATCGCAAAATCGCATCATGAAGGACCCCACCCACCCCTCCCACAGTCTCTTCCAGCTCCTACCATCAGGAAGACGGTACGGAGCATCAGAGCCCACTCCACCAGACTGCTCAACAGCTTTTTCCCCCAGGCTGTGAGAGCCCTGAACTCAGATCACCCCGCCCCCTTTGAAACCCATGCAAATCCCTACCTCCTGAAACATGGAACCCCCCCCCCCACCAAACACCCTCCAACCTACTCACAAAGAAAAAGCTGTGCACTTTTTTGTGCAATTCAAGTGTGCTACACACAGGTGATGTGGGCTTGTACAAACCACCTGTAGCAGCACACTCTCCTCTATGCACTAGACACTTTTCCTAACACTGCTATGTTTACACAATCCCACAAAAGACTCGGCAATATATGTATGTTTACATGCTCATGCACTACCACAAATCTTTTTGTACTGATCCTCAGCTAGCTGCTTGACTCACAATGTTTCTCTCTGCACATGTACATATTTATGTGAAGCATTCGCATAGTTTGTATAGTTTGTATTTTTTATCTTTAGTTGTATAGATAAAACAATATATTATAGTATACTTAGTCAAAATCTGTCAGTAGGTTAGTTGTGGTATGGTTTTATAGTGTTTTACATCATTGTTGCATGTCTGTATTTTTGTCTGTATTTATGTAGCACCGTGGACCCATGAGGCACGACATTTCGTTCCACTGTATGTCCCACATGTAGCGGAATGACAATAAAGCTCAACTTGAACTTGAAATGAGTCACTATCGCATTCTTCACACTATCATAACCATCTCTTACTCAATACGCAAGAATCTCCTGGGTCAGGTTAGTCAGACGGTGTCTGATAGCATGATAATGTAAATTAAATTAAGCTAAAATACTACAACACAAGATACAGGAGAATGTGGGAAACGAAAGGGACTCGCCAGCATTACGGTGATGTTTAAACAAGGCACTGATGCATTTGTTTACCCAAATACATGTGTTTGATCAGATGACAAAACCTGCAACACTGCTTCAAGTGAAGGAGAGATTCAAGAGACACAGCAGCTTCTATTCATATTATATTTTTATTTTTATGTTTTCTCTTTCTCTGCTATTTTTTATTATTAGTTATTTACTATATATATAGTTTGTATACATTCTTAATTAAGCTATCGTTATTATTCTATTCATTCATATGAATGCATCATTCATTCATAGTTATTTTTATTATTAGTTATGTTAGTGCATCAAGTTACACTAAAAGAAAATGAGAAATGCCGCTTTGTAACTAGCTAAAAAATATGGTCTAAAAATAACAAACAGGTTTAATAAGTATAGTTTGTTTTTAAAAGTATTTAATATTATATTTCAAGCAACCAAAACATTTGTATTAATACATTTAGTTAACCCTGAAATGCATCTATGAAGCAGCTGTGCTCATTATGCTAAGATATGGCTGATATGTGTTCATAAAATCATGAATATTTAGCAAATAAGTGCATAGGTTATGAGAATAATATGAGTGCAGTGTGTGTCAGTGATATTGAGGTCAGATTAAAGCTCAACAACATCAAACAGAACACAAACAAATATCATCACTAATCCCAAACATATCAGTACTTATCATATTTACATAAACATCAACACACTCTGAACATTTATTAAATATGAAAGCACGCATGTTTTTGATTCCTAAACAACAGGCATGATATTTACTGTGATATAATGATTTTTTTGTATAGTAGTTTGGATATTTATTGAAATATTATATATTAGGACGCGTCTCCTTTAAATCTGCATAATGACCGAGTATCAGCTGACTGTCAACAACACGCCGAATAAACACGAGAATGAGCACAAAAACACCGATAACGACTGAAAAACGACATTTACCTGAAGCACATATTCACCTCAGAGAGCAAGCTGATGTAAATAACGCGTTAATGTACATCCACCGACTCTCGCGATGACACGAAATACAATCCTTCAGAGAACAATGAGCCTTGAAGCGAACTGCTTTAAAAGTCGATATGAAGCCGTTTTAGTGCGATATTCTGAGCTCATTGACGGTGTTTCGTCGCCGGAGAGAGAAACTCCGCCGCCATGATGAACCTCACCTCACGGCCGCGTCTCAAATCCCGCTCCGCTCCGCTCCCTGCATAGACAGCACTGCATCCACTACACGCGCGTGCCGTGTCGCGCACTAGGCAGGGGACTCGAGAGGGGTGGAGACGCGGCCGCGCGCTCACCGAGCAGGTGGAGCTGAAACCTGAAGCACATAATGAAGGGTGGAGACCGACACGACACACACTAAATAAATGAATGTGAAACAATATATGATTATGAATTAAGAGCAGGTTATGTAATAGGTTACAGATTATAAGGTACTCTATTTCAAATGTAATACCTATATATTAAAGTAATGTGACTGATTGCATTTGATTACTTTTTGACATGTGTTTTTAACTCATTTTGAAGCATGTAAAGCAGACAAGGATTAACTTTACAGTAGACTATAACACTGATTAATGTCAGACTTCTCAAAATACTAATTAAGATTATAATAATTAAATTTTAAACCACAGCCACCACAAAATCCTACTTTAGCACCTATTTTTTTCCGAGATAATTTTGAGGTCAAATACAGATTTAAATCACAAAATATAGTTTAATAGTTATGATACTGTTTTTTAATCAAATAGTTTAAAAACTGGCAACAATGCCTTCGAAAAAAAATTTATCTTAAAAATAAAGCATATATGCATAAACCCAAATATTACATAAATAAGCATGTGTCCTAAATTCATGAAACTTTGGTGTCTCGTGTTTTAAATCAGTCAAAGCAATTTAGTGAAATAATCAAATCTATGTGTTTGTGCAAATATTCAAATGTAATCATTAACATTTCATAACTAACTGTAATTTAATGACTGTAACCTTTATTTTGTAATTAATGACGTAACTCTGTCACATGTAACTATTTAGTCCCAAACACTGATTAAGAGTCATAAAGAACATAAAGGTAATCTAACTTTAGTATTAAAGGTGAAATATGTGATTCATAAGCGTCACCAGTCCAGACCTGATCAATAATATTGATTATTTCTAAACCGATCATCCCAAACGCACTCCTGGTTGCGTCAGATTTGGACTCTAAGGGTCAGACTTCCAACAAGTCTACGGAATATATCCTCAATTGGTAAATATTCATAAACATCCAAATATTAGATTTTTTTTTTGTTATTATTATTTTAAAATCTACATTTATCCTGTATGCTTTCCTCTTCTTTGTTACATGTGAAACGTATAGACTTCTTCCAGGCCAATGGTCCAAAGCCATTGTCTAAAAAGATTTAAAACATCTTTGTACACACACAGTTGTTCTTCAAAACGTCCCCTTCAAGCCATCCGGGTCAGATGTGTGATGTAACTTTACAAAGCACCTCTCTTTCTTGTATGGCCATGGTTTGTGATTGAATCTCAGTCATTGCTGCATTACTAACTCGTTTAAATTATCTAATTTACATTTATGCATTTAATCCGAAGCGACTTATTCAGGCTACACATTGTTTTTTGATCAGTATGTGTTCTCTGGGAATCGAACCCATAACCTTTTGCGCTGCTAACGCAATGCTCTACCACCGAGCCACATTAACAAATCTTGAATAAAAAAATATTACGATTATTGCAAAACCATAAGAGTCCTCACATTGTTGAATTCTTTGCTTTTACCTTCCCATTAATGTATTCAAGCCCTTCCACGCCCCTCTTATATTTCCCGTTATTAATATCTCCTCAACAATCTCTTTATTATTCCCTCCGTGCATCTTTTATCTTATATTTATCTACTTCATTTAACTCCTTTACCTTCTGCAGATCATTCTGCAAGAAAGCAATTTTCTTCATATTTAAATAATGGTTTAATTCGTTGTTTATCCATGGCTTATTATTTGGATAAAGTGACATTCTTGGTTTTAACAGCCAGAAATTAACAACGCCAGTTATTGTACCATTCAACAAATCATAATTACTACAACAATCGTGATCGTTATAAAAATAAGTCCCATTCTGTACTCTCAAAGGAACCTCTTAATTATTCTATTGAGTCTCTGGATCTGAACCCAGGCTTATTCACAGAGACACAATCACAGCTGTTTAACCCTGAAACAACAGTCAGTCACTTATCAATACATCTA
This sequence comes from Ptychobarbus kaznakovi, assembly GCA_027422405.1. Taxonomy (NCBI): domain Eukaryota; kingdom Metazoa; phylum Chordata; class Actinopteri; order Cypriniformes; family Cyprinidae; genus Ptychobarbus; species Ptychobarbus kaznakovi. The sequence goes on from CM049797.1 coordinate 37,150,699, forward strand.
AATAGTGCTAATTACTTTTGCATTAAAACGGTTTGTACTTATTTTAAAGAACACATATTATCCATTCAAATGAACCAATAATGATGCAACTGGTTCAGTGTGGTAAAAGCTTTTTATGCTGACCCGGGGTTAAATTCTATAATTAGATTAAATCAAAGGGATATGTGACCTATTAAAGGCTAATCAGAGACGAATGAATAAAAAGCATGGAGGACGTGTTCATTGTGACAATCCTGTTATTAACGTGTGACTCTACGGGCTAATTACTTCAGCATTCATTATTCCCTCGAGTCAAGCGGCTCATTAGTCTGCCACGAGTTACATCTAAACACGTCAGAACATGTTATGCATTCAAGAACATGGCAGTCTAATTTAGTATTTATCGCCATTCGTCTGATATGATAGACACATATGACAGAATATGGAGGTCACAGGTTTAATACGCATAGAAGTCTCAACAATCGTCAGCCATCTTGATGACATTGTCAGGATCGGGTAATGGAAGAGAGCGAGGACCCAATTGCAGGAGGTAAAAGGGCTTTTTATTCATAATAATAAACAAAAAAAAAACCGTAGGGGAAAAACAAACTGGCAAGCAGGACAAGGCTGGACACAAGACGTACGACGACCCAACATATGGAAACGAACCCACACCGGAACTGCAAACACAAGGAGATTATAAAGGGAGCAAATGAGGAGGGTAACGAGGGAAGACAGGTGGGGCAAATTAACCAATAAAGACAAGAGGTGGGGCAAGAAATGACATGAGAGCACATGGCACCAGAAAAATAGGACAGAAGTCACGTGCTCAGAAAACAAAAACAAAGCACATGGCCAGCAAACAACAAGATGTTGCAGAACAAGACACGAACCCACAGCTAATGAAAATCATAAACCACGGTTCCACAAGACATGCAACATGAAAGCACACAATCAATGAATACACAGCTGCGTGCCACACAGCACAAGATATAACAGAATAAACACAGCCGATAAAAACACATGGCAATACAACAAAACACACGTGGACGAAGAGCACACGGCCGGAGCGAACTAGACCGCACACTCACACAATGAGAAGTGAACCCGACACGAAACTGAAACGACATGAGAGCGAGATCCGAACACAGCTCCAACAAAACAAACGCAACACAAGCACACTCACACAATGAGACAGTGTCCGAACCCCGACACGAAACCAAATTCAAGACATGAGAGCCGGGATCCAAACACGCTCCAATCGAAACAAGACACAGACGAGAGAGCACACACTCACACAATGAGACAGTGTCCGAACCCGACATGACACGCAACTCAACATGAGACGATCCGAACAAGCTCCAACACGAAACAGACGAGAGAGCACACACTCACACAATGAGACGAGTGTCCGAACCCCGACACGACACCGAAACTCAAGACATGAGAGCCGGGATCCGAACACCACGCTCCAACACGAAACAAGACACGCAGACGAGAGAGCACACACTCACACAATGAGACGAGTGTCCGAACCCCGACACGACACCGAAACTCAAGACATGAGCGGGACGAACACAGCTCCAACATGAAACAAGACATGCAGACGAGAGAGCGAACTCCCATGAGACAGTGTCCGACCCCACCGAAACCAAAACTCAAGACATGAGAGCCGGGATCCGAACACCACGCTCCAACACGAAACAAGACACGCGGACGAGAGAGCGCACATTCACACAATGAGACGAGTGTCCGAACCCTGACACGAAACCGAAACTCAAGACATGAGAGCCGGGATCCGAACACCACGCTCCGAACTTGAAACAAGACACGCAAACGAGAGAGCGTACGGCTCGAGTACACTGGCTCACATGAAACCAGGACATGACAGTATCAGGGCTCTGTCACAAACCCATGAACAACACTAGCCCGAAGTGACAGAACCCTGACAGACATGGTTGTTTAGACGCCTGGTGACACAGTCAAGGGTGTTTTGCAGGAATAGCAGAGGGCCCAGGACCGAGCCCTGGGGGACACCTGTGTCCGAGTCGAGACAGTATGAGCTTTGATGGTGGAATCTAATAACTGTTGACCAATTAGTCAACAAGTCAAAGATACAATGCATATACGGTATAGTTTGGGGTAAACCTTATCAACATATTTTAACATTACACTTAATATAATGATCAGTTTAACCCCAAAATATTCATCTTGCTATGTTTTCTAGTTGAATGAAACCACTCCTTTTTGTAATTGGTCAACAGTTATTAAATTCCACCATCAAAGCTCATACTGTCTCGACTCGGACACAGGTGTCCCCCAGGGCTCGGCCCTCGGCCCTCGGCCCTCTGCTATTCCTGCAAAACACCCTTGACTGTGTCACCAGGCGTCTAAACAACCATGTTTGCACACTGTTTTTAGGTTAAAAAGTGAGAAATAACTTTATGCTGTCCATTATCTCTGATGCATGTAGTCAAAAACCAACATTGTTATAAATAAAAGTTCTTTATTGGCATCAGTGGCTCCTTGAAGAAAAGACTTTCCATTGCACAAAAGCTTAGACTTCTTTAGATTATTAGATTATTAAATTAAAGCATGGTTCTTTTAAGAGCTGTTCACTGAAAGGTTGTTTGGGAACCCAAATGGTTGCTGCAAAACTAAATTTTTTTAGGAGTGAAATCTCAGAAAGCTCTAGAACGAATAGTCCTGTGTTAAAGCACCTGTCTGATGTTATGCCACATCACGGGCCGTTAATGACGCACTGTTACTGGACACTGACCAGTTCACTGACCTAATCAGGTCACATCATTATCATTTAGATGGCTAAGACTCCTTGATTGTAGCTAACAGGTAATACACTAATAAAATCACGCAGCAAAGAGGTATAAAACGAGTCTCCTCACAGCGTACAAATGAACACCGCTGCTTGAACGCTTCACTAGCTCTCAATTTCAGCCTCGGTAAAGTAAGTACAGCATCTTTATTAAGAGTACTGTCATATTTAGAGTCTGTTGTGTTATTTTCGTGTCTCTGGCACAGATATGTCTGGAGGTCTGCTCTCAGTGGTCGGTCTGCTGTGTCTGCTGTCCGTATGCTCGGCCTGTTATATCTCTAACTGCCCCATCGGAGGCAAACGAGCCGTACAGGATTGGCCATCTCGACAGGTGCGTTTATACACCTCCTGACCTTAAACCGAACGACTGAGCTTTAATCTCCTCGTCCTCTGTCTGCAGTGCATGTCATGTGGTCCTGGCGACCGTGGCCGGTGTTTTGGGCCCAGTATCTGCTGTGGTGAAGGTATCGGCTGCTTGGTCGGCTCTCCAGAATCACTCCGCTGTCTGGAGGAAGATTTTCTTCCTTCTCCATGTGAAGCGTCTGGAAAAGCGTGCGGTTATGAGGGACACTGCGCTGCTCCCGGGGTCTGCTGTGACTCAGGTCAGCTTTACCCGTTTCATATCTTAAATAAAAGTACTTTTACTTAATGACTGTACTGCAGTATTATTTGGGGGATTTGTATTTTACTCAAGTGCAATTTAAACTTGATTACTATATGTGACCCCGGATCACAAAACCAGTCAGAAGGGTCAGTTTTTAAAATGTGATAATTATGCATCATCTGAAAGCTGAATACATTTTTTTTATTGTATGATGTATTTTTATGATATGACAATGTTTGGCTGAGATACAACTATTTGAAAATCTTGAATCTTGAGGATGCAAAAACAAATCGAAATATTGAGAAAATTGCCTTTAAAATATGTTCACATTAAGTTCTTAGCAATGCATATTATTAATCAATAATTACGTTTTGATATATTTACAAAATATCTTTCTTAAGAGGTTCTGTGGTCCAGGGTCACACATATTATACATATTATAAAAAAACTATATTTTACTAAACACTTTTTTAACTAATATTTTGAGATTTATTTTCCATCTGAAGTACAAATATCAAATACAAATATTATATAAAATATGGTAAATGCAAGTTCAAATATACATGTTTGTTTCTGTATGTCAAGCATGCACTTTCATCATGGACATTTCTATCATAATCAAATTTGAAGAAGCATATTGAGATTTTTTTGCAGTCTAATTGACTTTGCATTGAGAAGATGAATAAACCAGAATCTCCTAAAAAAAATTGTGGTTACATCTACATTTTTAATACTTGAATACAATTTAAAGGTGTACTTTTTCCACTTTCACTCAAGTTTTCACTCATAATCTGCTTTCACTTAAGTATAATTTTTGAGCTGTAATGTATATTTGTAATCATGGTTATTATCATGCAAAGAAATCACAAAATGATTGTGATGGGACACTAAAAAGTGAAAATTAGAAAAACTTCCTTCGCTCAGAAAATTGTTATACTCTCTCTGTTCCTTTTGTTCGAGCTGAATTAGGTTAAAAAGGCTTTTATGTACACAGCTCCGTCTGACGGGAATATTCTGCAATCGAAATTACTAAATATGGATCATTTTAAAACAGTTATTCCCCAAATAGAAATTGACTTAACGATATGTAACTGTTTTTAAGTGTCTCTAGTCAGTTTGTGTTGTAATATTTTGTGATGAAACTGATGTATTGCTGCCCATTTTGGCCAGAACACTCCTGCGAAAGAGATTTTTAATCTCAGAGAGTCTTTTCTGGTTAAATAAAAATTAATAAATAAAATAAAAATAAAAGGTGAAGATTGGGTGGTGGGCAAAAATGGCAGCATGACTAAAGAAAACAAGAGATTTCACACGTTATCTAAATAATTCATGGGAAATTATTCAATGATTAAGTTTGCAAAAAAATAATATTTTGAGAAAATGAAGGGGATTTTCACCTTATGCACTGTAAAAGAAATCCGTAAAATTTACGGTAAAAAAACGGCAGCTGTGATTCTACCGTAAAAAATACGGTAACAACAGTATAGGTTTTAACTTAAATTTACAGTTAAATACCGTACCTGATATACTGTTAATATACCAACCTATTGAAGTACTGAAATCTGTTTTGTGTGTTTGTAATACACTGATGACCAGCAGGTGGTGATGAGAAAGTCACACGATGAACCAAAGCAGCTTTTAAATATTAATATATATAGAAAGTGCACCGCGTCATTCACACAAACACTAATCACCATCATAACGAGACTCATTAAACTGAAATATGCAATAAACATTAGATGTAACATACAACCCTAATAAACATAACTGATAAGAAAAAACATCAACATTTGAAATGCAATGCAGGGAATTCTGGGAATGTTACTTTACGTTTTTTTCCCTGTAAACTTTACAGGAACTTACCGTTAACCGTTTAACAGGATTTTCACAGTTTTTTACCATTATCATTTTTTCCAGTGTGTGTATTCACCTAACTGTAAGTGCTGGTTTGTTGGTAACTCAGAGGGCTGCAGTATGGATCAGTCGTGTGTGGATGGAGACGCCGACGGTCCAGCCGCCAGCAGCCAAGATCTTCTTCTGAAGCTGCTGCACCTGTCAAACCACGCCCACCCCTACAGACTCCACCAATGAAACGCTCACAGAAGAGTGACATCATCTCAGGAGGAGCCGCCCACCAACCACCGCCTACTTTTTGTAAACCAAGTTTGTATAGCCGCTAGATATTTGTACGGCTAATACATAGAAGCGGATATTCGTAGTGCTGTATTGATGATAGCTTGACTGTACATTTGTGCAGCTATTAAACTCTGAGAGAAATCCTCTTTTAAGTGCATTTCATCACAGAGACAAATCTATTATGTACATTTTCTACATTTGATCTCATCTGCTTCATTGCTCTGTCCAACTACAAACTACTTGAGAACTTTACTCGTGTATTTTCTCAATTTGGACGAACTCGCTTGATGCCCATCATTGCATTGTGCCACAACAATGCTTCAAACTTGCACGCACACACACACCACACACCACACACACACACACACAACACACACACACACACACACACACACACACACAACACAAACACACACACACACACACACACACACACAGACACACACAGACACACACAGACACACACACTCTTCTCTCAAGGCCCACCACACACACACTCACACACACACACACACACACACACACACACACACCACAACACACACACACACACACACAACACACACACACACACACTCACACACACACACACACCACACACCACACTCACACACACACACACACACACACACACACACACACACTCTCTCTAACCATAACATGGTTCAGGTCCCTCTCAACCGCTGGGCTCTCAAACTCTTCTTCATCTCTTTTTCTGCCTCATCCGAAAATATGAATGTTTTCATCAGCTTCAGCTCTATCACGCGCTAAACACACATTTACTGGAGGAAAAACAAATACTAATAACAATCATATAAACTTTCTCTCTCCTATCAACAGGAATCTTGAAACTGATCACACCTGAACATACTCAGTCCTCACTTTCATGATGCCGTTCAACATTTTCCATAAAACTACACTTTAAAAAAAATAACTTGAACCAACTTAAAATTTTAAGGCAACCAGCTTGAGCACATTTTTGAGTTCTCTGCCTTAAAATTTTAAGTTGTTTCAGTGTATGCTTGCAGGGTAATGCAACCGTTACGTGGCATTTTGATCAGTCGTATCAATTGATAGTAATAATTAATAAACACTAAATTCAGATGTAATGGGTGAGCTGCATTTTGAAATATTAATACTTTAATGTTAAGTTGTGTTAAGTTGAACCAGTGGTTTTAGTTCAATGAACAAAAGATATTTGCCTCATGTATCCAAGCATTCGGAAAAATGTGAATTTTGATCTTCAGTTATGAATTATGTTTCTAGAGTTAAAAAGAAATGACATGAAGGTTCGGTTATTAGAGCAAAAATGATTGTTAAAAGCTAACATAAATATTTGAAGAGTTCAGATGCAAAAGCCTCTAAGCGCCGTCTAAAATGAGCAGGCAATAAATCAATTATTTTCATTGCCATTAAAGTGAAATAACTGAACATATGATAATATTCGATGCTGATACTTTCAGTTCATGTGTTTCTACGGGAGACTCAATCAATGCAGGATTTATTATACTCTTAATCAGTGTACGGCAGTAACTAGTTAAAGTTAAATGCGTAGGCTAGTTAAATACTGATTTAAAGTCCAACAATTCCTAGATTAATTTTCATAATTTTCACGACTTGCACAGGCACATGAAGTCAGGCATATGGAACATAAAAACTAAATCTTTTTAGAGAATGAAACATTTTCTGATGAACGTATATGATTTATATACATCTTGTAATTTGTAGTAATTATAGCTACAACTAGCTTCAAGCTACACATGAGAATTAATGAGAATAATACAACACTTAACAGAAATATTACTATTAATCCGTGTGTGTGTGTGTGTGTGTGTATGTGTGTGCGCGCATGTGTTTGTGTGAGCGTGTGTGTGTGTGTGAGCGTGTGCGCGCGCATGTGTTTGTGTGAGCGTGTGTGTGTGTGTGTGTGTGCGCGCATGTGTTTGTGTGAGCGTGTTTGTGTGTGCGCGCATGTGTTTGTGTGAGCCGTGTGTGTTTGTGTGTGCACGCGTGTGTGTGTGTGCGCGTGTGCTTGTGTGTGTGAATGATACAACACTTAACAGAAATATTACTATTAATCTCCACGGAGTGTTTATAATAACTTTGATGAGGCAGAAATAATATTTCAGAAGCGTTTTTAATAGGGAAGATGTGTAACTTATATGAGGTGTGAAAGTGTAACTAATCACGTAAAGTAATAATACTACTAGTAACTAGTAATGAGTCATTTATTATAGAGTAATATTTAGAGCTAGATAGAACAATAGACGAGGTCAGTTGCAATATTGATTAGTTGATCATATAAAAAATGATGCAGAAAATGCTACCACATGATCACAGGTGCGCGAATTATAAATCTTCACATCGTCTTCATCTCCATCTCTGGGCTCTGTCTCATTGAGCCGATGGACTCGATGCACCGTCTCAGTTTGGACTCCCAGTCGTCCGATCGCTCCAGAACACCACAGCGCGTCTCCAGCCCGTCTAACGCCTGCAGCGCTTCAGGGAGGTCAAGGGTCAAACCCGCCTTCTGCACGGCCTCCTGAAACTTGGCCGGCGATGCGGTTGCTAAGCAGCATCTGGATACAAAGAGCCTTTGATGTAAATGACACTGTTACATTAATCTACAAAATCATCTTCATTATCTGCTGTTTGTGTTCAGACCAATTATAGATAACATACATTATTATTATTTAGTAGGCTGAAATATGAGCAGGGGATTTTTTAAAAGATAATATTTTATTTAGTGCCGTCAAATGATTAATCGTGATTAATCGCATCCAAAATATATATATTTTTTTTACATAATATATATATATATATATGTGTGTGTGTGAGCGTGTGTGTGTGTGTGAGCGTGTGTGTGTGAGCGTGTGTGTGTGTGTGTGTGTGTGAGCGTGTGTGTATGTGTGTGAGCGTGTGTGTGTGTGTGAGCGTGTGTGTGTGTGTGTGTGTGTGTGAGTGTGTGTGTGTGTGTGTGTGTGTGTGTGTGTGTGTGTGTGTGTGTGTGTGTGTGTGAGAGTGTGTGTGTGTGTGGCGTGTGTGTGTGTGTGTGTGTGTGTGTGTGTGTGTGTGTGTGTGTGCTGTGAGCGTGTGTGTGTGTGTGTGTGTGTGTGTGCGTGTGTGTGTGTGTGTGTGTGTGTGTGTGTGTGTGTGTGTGTGTGTGTGTGTGTGTGTGTGTGTGTGTGTGTGTGTGTGAGCGTGTGTGTGTGTGTGTGTGTGTGTGTGTGTGTGTGTGTGTGTGGTGTGTGTGTGTGTGTTGTGGTGTGTGTGTGTGTGTGTGTGTGTGTGTGAGCGTGTGTTGTGTGTGTGTGCGTGTTGTGGTGTGTGTGTGTGTGTGTGTGTGTGTGTGTGTGTGTGTGTGTGTGTGTGTGTGTGTGTGCGCGCGTGCGCGTGTGTGCGCGTGCGTGTGTGAGACCTGTTCTCTCCGGGTCTGATGGCTGTGTGATAGTGCTGCCACACTCCTACAGCAGTATGAGGACAGATGAGATAGTGATTGTCCTGCCAGCATCTCTTCATGGCCTCCAGTATCCCGTCATCAGACACCGAGCCGGACGATAACACCTCACACAACTAGAAAACACAACTCTATTATCATCCAGCTCTGATAAATGGGACTATAAGGCGTGAAGATATTATAAACATTGAAGGATATGTCCACAATTTCCTGATAACTTACCCCCATGTCACCCAAGATATTCTTGTCTTTCTTCTGTCGCAAAGATATTAAGTTTTTTGAGGAAAACATTCCCGGATTATTCTCCATATAGTGGACTTCAATGGTGGCCAATGGTTTAAACGTCCAAAATGCAGCTTCAAAAGACTCTACACGATCCCAGCCGAGGAATAAGTGTCTTATCTAGCAAAACGATCTGTCATTTTCTTTAAAAAAATTATATTTATACACATTTTAACCACAAATGCTGGGCTTGCTCTTGCTCTGCGATCTAATCCTGTCAGAAAGTCCATGCACCGTTAGTTCTTCGTCTTTGTACTTCGGTGAAAAACTAAATCGCATTTTTTCCTCCAATTTTTAAATCATCCAACATCGTTGTTTTACCTTTTTTGTAAAGGCATTTGATTTTTTTGCATGTTCTCTTTGTAAACACTGGGTCGGTGCTTCCGCGTGACCACAGAGCTAATGCTAGCCGAGCGTTTGTGCATAATTAAAAAGTGTGTAAATATATTTTTTTTAAAGAAAATGACAGATGGTCTCCCTAGATGAGACCCTTATTCCTCGGCTGGGATCGTGTAGAGCACTTAGAAGCTGCACTGTTTTACCTTCAAATCGGTGGCCACCATCGAAGTCCAATATATGGAGAAAAATCATGGAATTTTTTCCTCAAAAAACATTTTTTTTTGCGACTGAAGAAAGAAAGAGACGAACATTTTGGATGACATGGGAGGGGGGGGGGGGGGTGTTTCTTCTGGAAGTGAACTTATCCTTTAAGATGATAATTCTCTGTCAAGCTGCTCTGAAACAATGTGTGTGTGTATTAATTTACTTGACCTTCTGATGGAGTGCTGCAGGAAGAGTGAGTCTGTGTGTCCTCTGAAACTCCTCCATCAGTCTCTTCACCATCACTCCGTCTCGACCGGACAGCAGCCAGAACACACGCTCCATGTTATACGGGTCTGAGAACTCCACCGTATTCATATTCCCACACACACACACACACACACACATGTTGGTTTTTATGGGTTTACGGACTTTCCAGCGTAATGGTTTTTATAGTACAAACCGTATGTGCAGCCCTACACCTACCCTACACTAAACTTAGCTCCAGGAGACGGTGCATTTTATTTTCCTCAAAAAGACTCTCTCTGTATGATTTATAAGGTTTTAAATTATGGGGACCTGAAAAGTCCTCATAAAACCTTTTCCTTGTAATACCTATGTCATACCCAGTCATTATACAAATTTGTGTCCTCATAAACCACATAAACACGCCCACACACACACACACACAACACAACACACACACACACACACACACACACAAACACACACACACGCGTGCACCACAAACACACGCACACGCACACGCGCACGCGCACACGCACACGCGCACGCGCACGCGCACACACGCACACACGCGCACGCTGCACGACGCACGCACGCGCGCGCACACACACACACACACACACACACACACACACACACACACACCACAAAACACACATCACACAGACACACACGCACACTCACACACGCACGCACACACACTCTCTCACATTCGCGCTCCGCGGTCCCAACACAAATGACGTGATTCGCGCACCGCGGTCCCACACAAAATGATTCGCGCTCCGCGGTCCACACCTCAAATGATTCTCGCTCCGCGGTCCCACACAAATGATTCGCGCTCCGCGGTCCCACTGGACAAATGATTCGCGCTCCGCGGTCCGAATTGACAAATGATTCGCGCTCCGCGGTTCCACACAAATGACACGCTCCGCGGTCCCGAACACAAATGATTCGCGTCGCGGTACGAACACACATTCGCGCTCCGCGGTCCCGAACACAAATGATTCGCATTCGCGGTCCCACACAAATAATTCGCGCTCCGCGGTCCCACACTCAAATGATTCGCGCTCCGCGGTCCCACTGCTCAAATAATTCGCGCTCCGCGGTCCCACTGAACAAATGATTCGCGCTCCGCGGTCCCACACAAAATTGATTCGCGCTCCGCGGTCCCACACCAAATGATTCGCGCTCCGCGGTCCCACACTAGTCACTGAAAAACTTTAATACAGTTGCTTTAATAGGAACACTATATAGTGTTTTATTTTTATATTTGTTCACAGTTTCTTGAATGCTCTGCTAAATACACTATTGTACCTGAACTAAAAACACGGTTTATTTTAGTTGTATATTATGTGTATTTGTAATGTGTGTCTTTGTTCTCATTTTTTAATCAAAGATAAAATAATGACAACGATTTTTATCTTCACCCACTTTACCTAAATATCTGCCACTTTTTTATATTTTGCACCTTAAAACTTTGTAAAAAAGGTTTTGTAAAAGGAATTATAATTATTTTTTATTTTATTTGTCACATACACAATATTACAGAGTATAAGCACAGTGGAAATGTGTTCTCTGCGCACACACACACTGGAGCAGTGGACACACACACAACACACACACACAACACACACACATGCACACTCTCTGGAGCTGGACACACACACACACACACACCACACACACACACACACCTTGGACAGTGGACACACACACACACACACACACACACACAAACACACACACACACACACTCTCTGGAGCTGGACACACACACACACACACACACACACACACACACACACACACACACTCGAGAGCAGCCACACCTGTATGTCGATGGCAGGAGCGAGAGTTTGCTTGACGGAGCCGCACATAGAGAACTCTCCGGTCTGGAGCGCGCGGTGGACCGTGTCGTTGGAGTTGACCACGGCCACGAGACGTAGAGGGATTCCCATCAGCTTCATGATGCACCCGGCTGAAGCGGCACACAGTCAGCGATGAGCAACCTTAGTTACTTTACTACATCAAACACAATCAGGTCTGTAATCTCGTTCACATCTCAATGGCAGCTGCTTGGCTGGAGCATTCAGACCCAGAAGCAGGGCTGAAACGATTGGTCCACATTATCCACAAATATATGTGTAGTCGAGTAGTCGAGTGATCTCATACAAGGTCATGCAAGAGCCTGCAATAATGAGGTTTGACCAGCGTGTGGCGCAAGACTGTAAATCAGCCCTCGTGGATGCAATTCAAGAGAAGAACTGAACCTGAATATGAATATGTAAATATACGCTTTCCTCTCAATAATCAAATAAACAACAAACACTGACAAAAAACAAAAAAGTGAGAAAGCAGCAGTTAAGAAAGCATCTGATGTTTGTGCGGCTCTCCAGTGAAGTCCATTCACGTTTAGTTATATAGTACTTCACGCAATATATTTACAGCTTTACAGTATTAAATATGATATCAGTGTCGCTTTCAGTAAGAATTACAACATCATAGAGCAGCTAGCTAATGATAAAATCAGTTTATTAGTGGAAAAAATGATAATTTCATTAAAACAATAGCTTGGTTTGCCGAGATCGAAGCTCGATGTAGCTCGAGACGTTTCGATTATCTCTATACGATATTTTAAAAGAGATTATGTTGTGAATATAATATTTGATCCGAATATAAAGCATCTTATCACTTATCCATATGACTTATGTAGATGTGTCATTTAGTTACTGTTTCATATAGCTAATTAAACGGTGAATAAGAGAGTTTCTCATTTTGTGTGCCACGTATATTCAATTGTATCATAATTCTCATTACATAACATGATTATCAAACGCTTATTTACTAGAGTATAAACTATTAAAATATTTTAACTAATTGCAAAAGCTGAATAATCATAAACACATCTACTGTAGTGTAATGATACATTAGCAATGTTTATGCTGTTTGCAATAAATGTATTCCATCAGCTACTTTTGAGCATTTTTGGCTGTCGATAAATTATTTTTTTGATATTACAAACCTTTTTGTGGACAACAAGAGCATTTAATACAAACTAACCTCTAAACAACCAAACCTTTCAGTAATATTTCATCCTAAAATCAAAAAGAAGAAATACAGAACGATATTTTGCATAAAGAAAATAGAGTAATAAGTAAGTTGGCTTTATAATAATTTGCATGCCAAATAACCCCAAATTATTAATATCTTAATTTTGGGTTTCTTTGTAATTCTCATTATTGACATGATTCTTATTTCAGCATTATGTCCATTTTTACTTAATATATAAATTAATAAGCAATACATAAATAAATACTCACTCTATTAATAAAGTATTATATTCATAAAGTGATTTTTTTAAGTCAGCAAAAAATGATAAATCACAGGTGCATTCGATGAAATTATGACATAAACTACTAAAATATAGTTTGCATCATCAAAAAAATATCTTAATGAGTAATGTTTCAGCAAAAAAATTAATTTTGTGATGATGCAATCTTGAGATATCTGCAGGATTTATATTTATTTTTAGTGCTGTTAAAGAACTCATCACATCCAAAATAAGTTTTTACGTTTTTGTTTGCATAATATATGTGACCCTGGAGCACAAAACCAGTCATACGTGTCAATTTTGTGAAATTGAGATTTATGCATCATCTGAAATATGAATGTCATATTTCCATTGATGTATGGTTTGTTATGATCGGACAATATTTGAAAATCTGAGGGTGCAAAAAAATCTAAATACTGAGAAAATCATCTTTAAAGTGTTCTTAGCAATGCATATTACTAATCAAAAAGTTTTGATATATTAACAGGTAGGGAATTTGCATGGAACATGATCTTAATATCTAATGATTTTTGGCATAAAAGAAAAATCTATAATTTTGTTGGCTATTGTTACAAATATTCCCCAGCGACTTAAAACAGGTTTTGTGGTCACATATTAAAATGAGCATACATTAAACATAGCAGATCAAATACTATAATTATCAATCTCTAAAATCAGATTTAGTCAGGAAAGCATAATTTCTCCTCACCTGTGATGTTCCCCGCTCCGCCGGTGGGCACCAGCACCTCCAGCACCTCCAGCTCGTCTCCTCCGGACCGCCGAGCGCTCAGATGCAGGGATGCAAACAAGAAATGAGCCAGCTGCACCAGGATCCTGGACCAGTTCACCGAGTTCAGACTCATGAGACCGTGCCGCCGCACCAGATCCGGATCCGCAAAGAGTTTCCTCAGAGGAACGTCGATGTCATCAGACGTCCCGTCGGCTGCGGGAGGGAACGAACACACGGCACGCTGCTTCAGACATCTAACACGCATGCACTCTTAAACATAAAGCTGCTTGATGCCATACAGTCAAAGAGCATCTCTTTGTATAATCTTAAGTACCTTCTATCAGCACAAAGAAGCTTTTATCAAACAGATGTTAAAGGCTCTTTATGAAACCATTTAGACAATAAAAGGTTCTTCTAATCTATAGCATGCATCAGAGTATACTGTTGGATAATCAGATGTTCTCTTCTGATCACCAAAGCTGCATTTATTTGATCAAAAATACCATTTAAACATGAAATATTATTACGATTTCACACAGCTGGTTTATGTGTGAATATAAAGTCAAATGTAATTCATCAAAGCTGTATTTTCAGCATCATTACTGCGTCACGTGATCTTCAGAAATCAGTATAATATGCTGCTCAAGAAATATATTATCAATTAATATTTTTGTGGACACTGATGCATTTATTTTTTCAGGATTCAGAGATGAATAGAAAGTTCAGAAGAACAGCATTTATTAGAAATAGAAATATTTGGCTACAATATAAATGCTTTACTGTTGCGTCCTTGCGGACTAAAAGCGTCAGTTTTCTTCAAATAAAAACGCTACTGTTCGTCTTCACCTGCAAACACATGTATGTTGTCTGCTATGCTGGTGGTCATCTGTCGTTCCTGTACTCGGGTGACGCGTCCGCGGGGAAACACCACCACTATGTCCACCTCACTGACCCCCAACACACTTTTGATGGCCGAGCCGCCCGTGTCTCCCGACGTCCCTGAAACAACACCGGATCTGAATCTCCATCACCGGACACGAGACCTGAGACGGACGACTCTTCATACCTACTAGTATCGTGGCCCGTACGCCGTCCTTGCGCAGAAAGTACTGCAGGAACTGAGCGGTGCAGGACATGGCCAGATCCTTAAAGGCCAGCGTTTCTCCATGAAACAGTTCCAGGATGGACAGCGAGTCCTTCAGCTGGACCAGTCTCACGGCATCAGGGACGGAGAAGCTGGACAGCGCTTGTTCAATGAGCCCTGTTTGTTACAGTTTTACAAGTAACGCGAGTTACGCAATCACATTACCTTTTAAAGTAACACATTACTTTTTCATTTTGTTATATACATACACGCTACACACACACACATACAGTATATTATGTAAACAAAAACTTTTATTTTGGATGTCATTAAACGTGATTAATCATTGTCCAGAACTGCTTTTTATATTAAAAACAAACAAGCAAGCCCCGCCCAGATTTAAAAAGTAACTCATAAATATATGAAGTTTATGCAATATATAAATCTATAGTAGATACTTAATTTCCTGTAAAGCTGCTTTGCAACGATTGTATCATAAAAATTTAACACAAATTGATTTGAAACAAACATAACACATTACATTCCACAAAAAGTAACTAATAAATAGTTATTTTTTTTAGGGAGTAATGTGATATTAAAAGTAAGTCCCCATGGTGTCGCGGCACTCGGAGATGTAGACGCTCCAGATGGTCCAGAGCGCAGCGTCAGCCGACAGCGCGGTATCTCGAGCTCGGAGATGTACGTCCGCTCGCGTGCTGAGGCTACAGGAGCCACAGAACGAAGCGCAGATCTCACACAGCAGCTGCAGTGAATGGGTGGTAGGACAGACTGTGGGTGAATGGGGCTCGGAATGGAGTCAGGAGCGCAGCGTTTCAGCCGACAGCGATGGGAGGGTCTCTGGCATGAACATGCCTCCGACTAAAATAAAAATCCATAATCTGCAGCGTATCCAGAGAACAGAACTGGAGGAAGAGTTATTATAGTCTCTGAAGCTGCGGCCCTGTGAGTTTTTTTATGAACGCCCTGTAGAGCTCGACACATTTCTACAAACCGTGAAACAAACTCATCTACATCTGCAGTAACGCATCCTACAGGAGCCACAGAACAGGTATAATTGAGCGACAACAATACATTTACAAAAATTATAATTTTTTTATTTTATGAAGATGACCAGTACATTTCCCTACCATCATATTTAAAATAAAGATTATAATATGAGGAGCTTTAAAGATGATTTTTTTTAGATTTTTTTGCACCATATTTTCAAATAGTCCTATCATAACAAAATGTGAAATATTATTTATTAATGATGCATAAATCTCAATTTCACAAAATTGACCCTTATGACTGGTTCTGTGCTTAAGGGTCATATTTATCCTCTGATTAATGACTGACATGCATTCTGCTTTTTAATGCTGTTTTTCTTCTTCATATCACTTCTCTTCTCTGTCTATAAATATACATTCATTAATTTAACTTTTGGTTCTTTTTTTAATCTATCTTGTGAGCTGTGTTGCCTTCAGAAGTTAGAAGTGTATTCATATTATGTACAGTACATGCAGTATTTCTCTTGTAAATCACCACAAACAGATACATCAATGGTTTTCTCAAGTTGAGATCAAAGGTCTAAAAGTGTAGGCTACTTTTGTCATGTACAGCAGCTGTTTTCAGTGTTTTATATGTTAAAGATGACGCTTGATCACATCTTTTTACTCGTGTCTTTTGATTAATGTTGATATTGTAATATAGATGAAGCAGAATAAGCGGATCGATACCTGCGGTAGACTGTACTCTTCAAGCCGGAGCTGGTGCACTCTGAGCCCGCAGAGTTCTGCTCAGTCCCGCGGGGTCACGGGTCAGTGCTCCTAGGACTTGTAGTTCATCAATGTAGTTAATTGAGTTTATGCGGATAGAAGCGACTAACATTGTCCATATATGTAAATATACTTAAAGTAAACCCCATTTTTACATCTTCAAACAAGAACTGAAGTTGTATTTAATACAATTGAGCCATGTTTAATATACTTGTATCTTTATTTGTGAAGCGACTAACATTAAACTCAGTCACGTGGGGCTTAGTGAACCGGACGTATTTGGTCTAAATAATAATTATCCTATTTTTAATTTCCCTTGTGTATTTAAAGTAATCGGTGTCATTTTTCCGGTTTGTGAATTATGTGCTTCCGAAGCGGTTTTTGGCTGAAGCTGTCACGTGATAGCCGTTACTTTACCCAGCGCTGTTAGGATGAGCCAATCACAGCCGTTTGTGATTATAGATTGGATTTCTGTATATTGTTTGGATGAAATACAAAACAGTAAACACAAACGTAACACAATCTTAAATCCAAATTGAAAAATAAAAATAATACACAATGTTTACAGTGAGGTGATTACAGATGGTGAGGTCTGGTTAATTTTTTTAAATTGAGATTAAAACATCATCTGAAAGCTGAATAAATAGCTTTCCATTGATGTATGGTTTGTTATGATCGGACAATATTTGAGAATCTGGAATCTGAGGGTGCACAAAAAATCTAAATATTGAGAAAATCATCTTTAAAGTTGTTCAAATTAAGTTCTTAGCAATGCATATTACTAATCAAAAATTACGTTTTACGGTTGTAAATGTACTAAATAGCTTCACGCAAGGCAAGGCACAAGTTTATTTGTATAGGTACAAAGTGTTGAATGATCTTAATATCTAATGATTTTTGTCAAGGAGTTAAAAATAATAAATAAGGAAATTTAAAATGATATAGAAATTGATAAAATAAAAATAAAGAGAAAAGGAATAATTTTGAGCCATACACTGTATTGTTGGTTGGCTATAGCTACAGATATACCCGTTATGACTGCTTTTGTGCTGCATGGTCACTGTAACACAGTTCGGGAAGAAGGAGGAGGGAACCGGCGAACATTAAACACTTTAATAATAAAATAGACAAACACAAACTGAAATCCAGGCCTGGTCCTCTCTCTGGTCTTTCACTGTCGTCACTCCTCCTTGTATCCTTCCGGAGCTCCTCTGTGGGACTCGGGACCGGTGAGTGGCGCAGGTGTTGTTCATTATCCGTTCCACCGGCTCTCGGCTCCGTTCCCTCTCGTCACAGTCACTTATGGCGCTTTTCCACTGCATGGTACGGTACGGCTCAGTTCGGGTCGGTTTGCGTTTCCACTGCAGTTTAGTACCGCTATAGAGTGGGCGGGATTATTCACGCGTCGTTATAATTGCGCCGCCTCTACTGCCGTGACATCATCGTAAACGCGCCACAAACAAACGTACAACAAAAAGCAGCATATCGACGGAATTAAAGTGTTTTTCATTCTCGGCATGTGCACGCGGAAACCAGGATGTTTTTAACAGATTAAAAACTACCTTTTCAATAATCAATGGAGAGGTCTATGAGAATGCTTGGGATTTACCCCCAGCAGCAGAGACTGTGGTGGCAGTGCCACGGGCTGTACTATTTCTTAGATGAGTCACTTCTTTTTGAGAGCAGGGATGTTCGTGCAGGTGTGCCAATCTCCTTCCTACGTTGAAAAGAAGGAAGCAAACTTGACTAGTTAACTACTTGGGGGTTTTCGTGTAGCTTGTTCTGTAAAGTGAGGTCTGTCTATTATCAATATGAACTTTTGAATATTTCAAAATTTACAATGTCCGCCACATCCGCTCCCTTGTTTTTTTTATTTATGTGATTTTCTCCAAAATGGTTTTTATTCTTCTTGCTAATCGTGGCATTAATCATTTGTCTTTTTCAAGAGGTTCATTACGTGCTCATACAATAGCAACACATATGACAGAGACAGATTAATATAGTCTCAAAGAAAATACAGAGGTAGCCTACACTTATTCGATCAGATGTTTTTAATTGAAGCAAAACATTGTGTGTGGGTCCGTGCACATACAAAGGTAAAAATATAAACAGAAGACATACTCTGAAAATATAGCAAGTTCAAAAGTATATACATAAGACTTTTTAATTCCGCGTCACCCCATCAAGCTCTCACTGGATCCTCTCCTCGGCTATCAACGAGTGGAACATCTGTACTTCCTCAACAGACAACGACACTGCTATTTTGTGGTTGATACAAAAAGGAGCGTTTGTTCAAACAAAAGCTGCGTCCGATCCTTCGCTGGCTGTGCTGATTTAAATCTAGCGGGTATATGGGTCTCATGTCGCAAGTTCAGTGACGCAGTAATTACGATTTTCTCCGGCCAATCAGTGATCAGTAGAGTTTACACGTCACGTTTTGGTAACGGTACAGATCGCATGGAACCCCGGCCGAGGTGGTACTAAAAAAGTACCAGGTACAGTACCCAGTGGAAAACCCCCCAAAAGTGAACCGTACCGTACCATCCAGTGGAAAAGCGCCATTACATGCTTTCAGGACGGGTTGCCAGGTTGTGCCAAACTGCACGGGTCCTTGTCGTGTTATAAATCCAAAACCTCATTTAAATGCACAGGACTATTAACTAGTTACTTCTTGGCAGCTGAGGGCATTTGTATTCGGTTTTATCATCCAGTTCTTTGGAAACCAGCGTGTTTAGATTTATATTTTACTCCTCTTTGTGCATTTTTTGGCTAATATCATCATCACACACTGCTGTGGTCAGTTTGATGTGTTTGTGCTGCCGGATGATGAGATCTCAGAGATCCATCAGGACTTGTACTGGTCCAGTACCGGTTCACTGAGTTCTGAAGAGTGAGAGAGCTGCAGGCCTTCACCGGTGACCGGAGAGAAAGCTGACCCGTCCACTCATTCACCTTCTGACCCTCGTGGTCAACACAACAGAACCACGTGCTGCTCAACTCCAGGATACTTCTGCAGCATTAAACATGCTGTTACTGCCACTTTAATTAGTCCATGCTGAATTAACGAGTTTGCTTTAATTAAAAACCTAAACTTCTCTCTCTCGCTCTCTGTGTGTGTGTGTGTGTGTGTGTGTGTTGTGTGTGTGTGAGAGAGAAAGTGTGTGTGTGTGTGTGTGAGAGAGAGAGTTTGAGTGTGTGTGTGTGTGTGTGTGTGTGTGTGTGTGTGTGTGCGTGTGCGTGTGTGTGTGAGAGAGAGAGTTTGAGTGTGTATGTGTGTGTCTGCTGAGACACTAGTAGACGATCTGAAATGACACGGGATCGAGCGTCAGGCGTGTGCAGCGATGAAGGTGATGATGGTGTTTAGTCTTACATTAATGATTGTGTCTCCGGTCAGCTCCGTCACAGACTCGATCCCCTTCACACACACACACACACATGCAATCTGGCAATTGTAGGGACTTTCCATTGACTTCTATTACTTTTATATTGATATTTTCTTTGCCCTAACCCTAAATAACCCACAATGTAAACAATTTCAGGTTTTACTATCCTTGTGGAGACATTTGGTCCCCTCGATGTAGCATAAACAATTACCATCACAACACACACACACACAAACACACCACACCACACACACACACACCACACACAACTCACACACACACACACACACACACACACACACACACACACACACACACACACACACACACACACACACACACACACACACACACACACGATCTGCTCAAAGCTACTTTATTACACTCTTGCTCGGCTTCATGAAGCAGCTTTGATTTGCTCTCCAGCCTTCATCATCTTCATCGGGGGCTTGTCGCTCATGCTGGTATAGATCGTCTCGTTCTGCTTGAACAAGCGCAGCTCCATCTCCGTCTGCCTCCGCATCTCCTGAAACACACCCCCACACACTGTCAGGACCAGATTAGACTAGACATTTACATTTAGCAGACGCTTTTAGCAACTTACAGCACTTACAGTGCATTCAGGTTATACATGTATTATCAGTATGTGTTCCCTCGGAATCGAACCCACAACCTTTGCGCTGCTAACGCAATGCTCTACCACTGAGCCACAGGAACACACACACTGCTTATGATCACATCAAGCTGTAAAAACCCAAACAATGTTATATTAAGTAACATTTTGGCTTATGTATAAAGCACCTTCATTGATTAAATATGAAGCATTTATAGTAAATCTTAAATAATTTTCGTAGGTTTTTTTTTTTTTTTTTTTAATTAAATTATTACTCCAAATCATAAATATAATTTGAGAGAAAAATGCTTGATTTGGATTTATATCATTAACAAGTTATTATTTGATTTGGTCCAAAGTATAATACGTTTAATTCACATTGATGTCTATTCTTTCAGACGAGTGGAAATAAAACATGCAAAATACATATTTCAGTGTTTATTTGATTGCACTTTATCTATTTGTGTTTGTAGATTTCAATCATATCTTTCAGGAGGTTTTTTTCTCTAACAAACACCAAACTTAACAGCTTTATTCCTCTCTATATTCTGAAGATCTGTTCATATTTCACTCACACTGATATATATACAATATTTTACTCCTAAAACATGAATCTCATTCATCATCATTACAGCATTGAGTTCAAACTCTACTGACACTTTGCTGTTATTAAAATAAAAAAATCATGCTTTCACTGTTTACATTTACTGACTGCATTTTTCTGGTGTTTTAAATTCATATGTGATATAAATATGATGCATATTTGAACAAGACATCACAAGCGTTAAGGTCTCCTGAAGTTGTCTTAATCTATAGCAAGTAAACAAAACTAACATTAACGTTGTAGTTTTAATAATTCATATTTCATAATACAGTTAATTTAGCTTTGGTTTATGCTGGAAGTTGTAGTAAAAAGGCCAAAAATGTATGTTAATATTAAATATATAGACGTAAATTAAGTACCATTTTGGCTTGTGTCTTAAACAATTATATGGATTAAATAAACTGTCTTATAATAAACAATCTTATTTACTTTGAGAAAAGAAATACTACTTTAAAAAATGCTGTGCTGTTTCAACACAACTTTGGGTCAAATATGGACAATTCATATTTGACCCAAATTTGGGTAAACAAAAAAAAAAATTATTTAACCAACATTTATGTATATAATTTGAGACAAAAAAAAGTTTAGATGTAACAAATTATGTTGTTATTGGTTTAAAGTGTAATTTTATTCCGTATTTGTCCTCCAAACGGTTCTCACAATATCTTTTTATTATAAAATGTATTTTTTTTAAGATTCTGTACTTCAGCCTTGTTATGCGTCATCATAATGAAGTGACATGATTTGTATTGGCCTCATAAAGCTCAATGGGTTTTTGATAATCAGCATACTGAGCTGATGACCGATGATGATGATGATGATGGTGGTGCAGCGGGGGTGCTGTACCTCCAGGTCTTTGGTGATGGGGTGATGAGCTCCGTGTGTGATGATGAGGATGGCGTAAGCGCGGCAGAGCAGCGAGTGAGCGGTCTCGATCCGGCCGGCGTGCCAGTGTGTGACGCCCGCTCTCATGATGGCCAAACCCAGCTGAGCGTTATTGGGCTGATAGAGCTTCCTGAGAGAGAACAGAGTCAAGACACTGGGTTCACAGTCTCTGGAATTAAGCTGCTTTACAATCAGGGCCGGATTCACCTCTTATCGGGACATACAATATATTGCCAAAAGTATTGGCACCCCTTCTAATGAAAGGTTTGAGTACTTTAGTAATCTCCATGAGTACAAATCTTAATGTTGAAGCATATAATGATATTCTAGGGAATCTAATTGTATAGCAACAGTTTGTACAGAACCCTTTTCTATTCTAACATGACAGTGTCTCTGTGTATAAGACAAGAATCAAAGAGAAATGATGATTCAGTCAGTGTGGAAGAACTTGACTGGTCTGCAGAAAGCAGCTGAACACCTCTGGTGTGACTTTAAATGAGCCACAAACTCATCACCAAACACTAATGACTTGTACATATGGGTGCCGTCATTTAATATACTTCAAAACTGGTGCAACAGAGGTGGAAATACAATTTTTAAGTACATAAATATCTTTGTTGGCACAGTTTGTAAGTGGCTTTTTCTCTTCTAAAGAAGGGGTGCCAGTACTTTTGTCCATATAATGAATGTACAAGTCATTAGTGTTTGGTGATGAGTTTGTGGCTCATTTAAAGTCAAACAGACGAGTCAAATTCTTCCACACTGACTCAATCAATTAAAAACTAATTTACGCACCTCACTCCAAACCATCCGTTACGTAATTTTAGAGCTAATAACGGAGGTTTGAGCCAATGATATGCAGGATAATGCAGTTATTAATGCAGTCTAATTCATTTTTTATTAGCAATATGCATACTTAATTTGAACAACTTTAAAGGAGATTCCGATTTTCAAATCGTTATATCTCAGCCAAATATTGTTATTACCACACATCAATGGAAAGCCGATTTATTCACGAGATTATGCATAAATCTCAACGTTAAAAAAATTGACCCGTAGGTTTTGCAGTCACATTTTAGTCTATTCTTAGAATTGTAGCAGAATATATTCCTCAGTTTGTATATTGTACCCATTTAGTATCTTTTCTTTTAATTTTCATATTTTACATTTAATCATCTGTGAGCATTATCACTTATAATTATGATAATATATTTCTTGTTACGCACATTACATGTACTTACTATTATAATAACATGCAAGAAACCCTAAGCCTAACACCTAAGCATATAGTAAGCACATGTAGTTAATTAATATTACTCAGTACTTAAATGTATAATTACAGTGTAACAAGGACACCTGTAACCAAGTAGCTTTACAGCAAGTCTCTATCTGTAGCCTGTATCTCTGGATGAGCGATCATAGAGAGAGTGGTTCTGCATAAACCCGGCCCTGTTTCCAGCAGATCCGATCAGGGACTGACTCACGAGTATCCATCCAGCACACGCTGCGCGTATCCCGCGGCTTCACTGAACTGATGCATGAAGGACAGAACCTCGCTGGCGATGCTGAGGACGCGTAACAGATGCAGGTTTGTGTCTCCAAACACGGGGTCCTGCTTCTCCAAACACTCGCGGCAGAGCTTCAGCACCTACAGCACCAAACCAGACGTTTATATATATATATATCATGATTAATTGTATCCAAAATAAATACAAAAATTACTTGCATAATATGTGTGTGTGTGTACGGTGTATATTTATTATGTATATATACATATAAACACATGCATGTATGTATTTCAGAAAAATTTTGTATTTTTATATATTTATTTATAATATAAATTCTATGAAATGCATGTGAATATTTTCAAAATATACAGTGTACTGTATGAGTGTGTGTTTATATAAATATACACCGAACACACACATATATCATGTAAACAAAAACTTTCATTTACAGTACGATTAATCATCTGACAGCACTAATAAAATTATTTTTGTATTATTATTAAATTCGAATCCAAATCATAAATACAATTTGAGGACAAAAATACTTAATTAAGCAATAAATATGTGGTCCGAAATATCATATTTTCATCTCACTTCAGCTTTGGTGAAGACACGGTGCAGAGATCATCGCTGACGTAAGATGCTCTTTTATTTCTAGTCAGCGTTTCCCCTTTTCTTAAATCTGTGTGAGATCAGGAGCTGTTGTTACTCACCTTCTGGAAGTTTCCTTCAGTACGAGCCGCTTCGATCTTAACCAGAGCCTGAAGACTGAACTCTGTCACGGCCTTCACCACATCAGCAGACGCCTGCAGACAGAGAGACCTTAGTGTCACTACCAGACACAGACACAGACACACACACACACACTTTACATTTATGCATTTAGCAGACGCTTTTATCCAAAGCGACTTACAATTGCATTCAGGTTATACATTTTTGTCAGTATGTGTGTTCCCTGGGAATCGAACCCACAAACTTTTGCGCTGCTAACACAATGCTTTACCACTGAGCCACAGGAACACACACACACACACACACACACACACACACACACACGCACACACGCACACACGCGCACACACGCACACACACACACAGACAGACAGACAGACACACACACACACAGTGCTGAAGTCTGATTTTGTGGTGGCTGTGCTTTAAAATGATATGTGTCCCTGGAGCACAAAAGCAGTCATAAGCAGCACAGCTATATTTGTAGCAATAGACAACAATACATTGTATGGCTCAAAATTATACATTTTTATTTTATGCCAAAATTCATTAGGATATTAAGATCATGTTCCATGAATATATCTAGTAAATGTCCAACCGTAAATATATCAAAACTTAATTATTGATTAGTAATATGCATTGCTAAGAACTTCATTTGAACAACTTTAAAGATGATTTTCTCAATATTTAGATTTTTTTGCACCCTCAGATTTCAGATTTTCAAATATTGTCCAAACCATACATCAATAGAAAGATTATTATTATTTATTCAGCTTTCAGATGATGCATAAATCTCAATTTAGTAAAATTGCCCCTTAAGACTGGTTTTGTGCTCCAGGGTCAGTCTGTGGTTAGTGAGTCCTCTTCACTAACCTGTCACAGATTTAGGAGCTAGTTTTGTGAAATACTTTCAGAGCAAAACTTTTCTCAATCTCCATGCAAGTTCTCTGTGCACTTTTTTTTGTTACAAAATGTTTATTTACTTGGTATTCACATTTTTTAAGGTATCTAATATTTTGATACTTAATTTCCATGATCTAAATCTAGGCCCTCTTGCATTATTATGCTGGTTAATTATATACTCAGCGGCATAAAATGACAATAATATCACTTATTATTTCTGGGGCAATACAGCACACAACAAATAGCTGTTAGGGTCTAGCCCCCCCCCCCCCCCCCTGTTAGGTCTAGGGTCCCCCCCCCCCCCTGTTAGGGTCTAGGGTCCAGCCCCCCCCCCCCCATGATGAGCTACGCTATAAAAATGCGTAAAAATAAAACACAATGTAACATGAGCTATTTTTGGTCTAAATTTAATAGAGCAATCCTTTCATTTTCACTAGTTGAAGTATTATAGTTTTTCAGATTCTCTCGTAAATCATAGCCTGACGATGTTTTGTGAACCCGGGCCCAGGTCTCTAAAGTCTCTCTCCTCTCCAAACAAACCCCCTGCGGACTGCTTTAGAGAATCACACGCTCTCAGACGGTCTCTGACGTGAACCTCGTGTCCGTCTCCGTCTCGGACGGCCGTCATCAGCTCGTCTCGGAGGCCGCTGGAGCAGTGCTCACACTTGCAGTCGAAGTAATACTGCTTCTTGAGCAGCCGCTGGCGGTCTTTGGAGAGGTTTAGGAAGTCCACGTAGCTGATGTTCAGTTCTTCTCCTTCAGAGATCTTCCTCAGAGCCCTGAGCTCGATCCTGAGTCACAGAGAGAAACACATCTACAATGCACTGCTTATATACGTCTACTGTAGATATTTCTATAATAACTATATTAAATATGTACACTGAAAAAAGCTTTCATGATAAATAACACAAAATCCTGTCTCTTTGAGTCCTGGAGCCTGTACCATGACAGTAGATGAACAAATTCAGAGTTACAGGATAAGTTTGGAGCTCACAAAACCAAAGCGGCTTGGTACCGTGAAGCTAATCATCAACAATATCGCACAATATATATATGACCTCATTATTTTAGGTGATGCAATATATCGCCCATTATATTTACATAAAAGTTAACGTCACCATGTTTTCTGCAGCTTCTCGTTCATAACGTGGTGTAGTCACGACGAGATGCTCGTTCAAATTAAATAAAGGCTTTACAAACAAAGGGTTTATGAACATCTCTGATAATTATGTATTGTGTTGTTTTTACAGAGAAACGAAGGTCAGGGGAAAAAATCGAATCTCCATGCATGTTCTCTGTGCACTTTTTTTAAGGTATCTAATATTTTGATACTTAGTTTCCATGATCTAAATATTCTTAAGAATTAAAAGTTTGTTGTCGTTTGAAAGTGTCTCGGCCCTCTTGCATTATTACGCTGGTTCATTATATACTCAGCGGCATAAAATGACAATAATATCGCTTATTATTTCTGGGGTAATACAGCGCACAACAAACAGCTGTTAAGGTCCAGCCCCCAGCACCCCTCCCCCCCTCCCCCTCCATAATGAGCTACGCTGTGAAAATAAAACACAATGTAACACAAGCTATGTTTGGTCTAGATTTAATAGAGCAATCGAATCCTTTCATTTTCACTAGTTTCAAGTATTATAGTAAAACCAGGAGACCAAGTATATTTTTTGGGGTGTTATAGCCCCCCCCCCCCCATCAGATGTTAGTGTCACACCCGTCACCCACCTTCTCTTGGAGTGCAGTGAAGCGTCCAGAGCCGTCTGACTGCAGAGAGAAACACAGCACAGTTAGGTCTGGAGTCACTCACTCAAGCTCCGGCCGGGTTTCTGAGAGATCCACTCACTTGCCAGGATTGAAGACGACGGTGCAGTTGGGCCAGCAGTCGTGATTGACCAGACACAGGTTAGGAAAGAGACCCACGCCCACGGCCTGCAGACCTCTCTGATCGCTCAGCGTGAAGCCGTTACAGTTCACCTGCGGACGAGAGAAACATGACCTCTCCATATCTTCTGGGAGTTTATCCATCATCGTTTAGCCGAGTGTGTAATGAGCTGATATCTAGAGGACTAATGTGTAGAGATATTCTTCAGATTCTGTGTGGTGGTCAGATAGGAATTAATCTACTCCAATTGGTTTTTAAATGTGCATCACTTTTTGAGTCAAATTCTTACTTTTACTCTATATGTTGAATATATGACCCTGGAGCCAGTCATAAGCAGCACAGCTATATTTGTAGCAATAGACAACAATACATTGTATGGGTCAAAATTATACATTTTTCTGTTATGCCAAAAAATCATTAGAATATTAAAATCATGTTCCATGAAGATATTTTGTACATTTCCAACTATAAATATAATTATTGATTAGTAATATGCATTGCTAAGAACAACTTTAAAGATGATTTTCTCAATATTTAGATTTTTTTGCACCCTCAGATTCCAGATTTTCAAATATTGTCCAAACCATACATCAATGCAAAGATGATTTCTTGATGCATAAATCTCAATTTCGCAAAACTGCACCCTATGACTGGTTTTGTGCTCCAAGGTCACAGAAGACATGTGGGTTGTTATTAAATTGGTATTTTTGCAGCGCAGAGGAAACACAGAAGCGGCTTTAGAAGTATTTACACATGGACATGAATGCATTAAACCTGCCATTACAAATGCATTAATAATGTTTTGATATTTCAAACATTAAAACGTTGAATACTGATATTTGAAATTATTTACAAAATAAAAAGATAAACCAAGTCACTGTTAACCGAATCATTTAAACGCTTCAGGAACGAAACACCGTCATATTTCTGTTTGGAATTATTTTTGTTGGTGAAATATGGTGTTTAAAACATACTGTAAGTCTATTAACGTCTTGTTCGTTGAACTGCTGTATAAAATCAATATCAATATATTCATGCTGAATTTGGGAGAAAACGTCTCTTTGTGTGATATTGATTAACTATATGAAAATGATATAAATGTATAGACTTTCTGCCTTGTATCTTGAGTTTGGTGATCATTCTGTATTTTAATAGACTGAAAGAGTTCATCGTGTAATGAATGTGTGCACACGTGTTTTATTAGGTGTTTGCGATATTCACTATAATGTCAAATCGCACATCGTTAAAACAACATTAATGATATTAATCGCAGACGATATTTGTGACAGTCATAAGGTATATTTGTAGCAAAAGCCAACAATACATTGTATGGGTCAAAATTATACATTTTTATTTCATGCCAAAAATCATTAGATATTAAGATCATGTTCCATGAAGATATTTAGTAAATTTCTTCCGTAAATATATCAAAACTTAATTTTTGATTATTAATATGCATTGCTAAGAACTTCATTTGAACAACTTTAAAGATGATTTTCTCAATATTTAGATTTTTTTGCACCCTCAGATTCCATATTTTCAAATATTGTCCAAACCATACATCAATGGAAAGCTCATTTATTCAATAATAAATTAGCCGTATGAGTGTTTTTGTGCTCCAGGGTCACATATATCGCACCCCCCTCCAGCGTGCATAGATTAATCAGTGCCTACCACACCAAAGAGATGCGCCACGTAGTCCTCTCCGACGGGTTTGCTCTTCTTAGGCCAGTAATTGTAGAAGTGTTGCACATCAACTTTGAGCTCTTTCAGGTCTTCGGGGGGTATTTTGGACAGATGATCCTCCAGGAGGTCGAGGGTGGACAGCTGAGTGTCGGAGACCAGGCCCGTGTCCTTCTGAATACGCCACAGGACCCGTGCCACCAGACTGCAATGGCACCACATTAATCATGCCATCTGAGCCTGAACACTTCAGGGTTTCTTTTCTTTGAATAAGATGTGGTTGAAGCCACAAGTACCAACACTATTAATCACTACAGACTCTAATATAGTGTGCCGATCGTGTATCAATGATAAAAAACTGCTGAAAAAAAACTATTGAACCATCACAGATACTAATGGTTTCCATTACAAATACCATTATTAAAAAATGTGTTGGGACATATTCCATTAGGATGTATTAGCTATTACCAAAAGAAGGTGGCCAATTACCACCAATAGAGACCCACAGGGTCCATTACAGTTCCCATTAAAACCAGTACAAGTCACATTATAACCAGTAAAACCATTACTAATTATGTGATGGTGTCTGTTGTTATTTTATCAGCAGGGTACTCAGAGATATCACTTGTAGCTGATGCCTTTGACGATTATTATTATCTAGCTAGTAATACTATCGAATTATATTTCTTATTCCGCGTTTAAACAGTGTTGTGCGTTAAAACCAATCACAGACGATTCCGTTGAGTTTATGAACGCAACGGCCAATCAGAGGCGTTCAGATGAGTCATCGCGGAGTTTTGTTCAAAGCGAATTCTCTCATAATAAACAATAAAGTGCAGATGTAAGAATAAGAGATGTATTCATCATACAGTGTAGATTCACTGATTATAACGAGAGTGTTTTAGAGTCAACACTACTCGTGATATGTAACACTACTCGTGATATGTAACACTACTGATATGTAACACTACTCGTGATATGTAACACTACTCGTGATATGTAACATTACTCGTGATATGTAACACTACTCGTGATATGTAACACTACTCGTGATATGTAAACTACATGATATGTAACACTCGTGATATGTAACACTACTCGTGATATGTAACACTACTCGTGATATGTAACACTACTCGTGATATGTAACACTACTCGTGATATGTAACACTACTCGTGATATGTAACACTACTCTTGATATGTAACACTACTCGTGATATGTAACACTACTCGTGATATGTAACACTAACACTACTCGTGATATGTAACACTACTCGTGATATGTAACACTACTGTAACACTACTCGTGATATGTAACACTACTCATGATATGTAACACTAAACGTGATATGTAACACTACTCGTGATATGTAACACTACTTATGATATGTAACACTACTCGTGATTTGTAACACTACTCGTGATATGTAACACTACTCGTGGTATGTAACACTACTCTTGATATGTAACACTACTCGTGATATGTAACACTACTCGTGATATGTAACACTACTTATGATATGTAACACTACGTGATATGTAACACTACTCGTGATATGTAACACTACTCTTGATATGTAACACTACTCGTGATATGTAACACTACTCGTGATATGTAACACTACTCGTGATATGTAACACTACTCGTGATATGTAACACTAAACGTGATATGTAACACTACTCGTGATATGTAACACTACTCGTGATATGTAACACTACTCGGATATGTAACACTACACTACTCGTGATATGTAACACTACTTGTGATATGTAACACTACTCGTGATATGTAACACTAAACGTGATATGTAACACTACTCGTGATATGTAACACTACTCTTGACATTGTTTCAGCGTCATCACAGCAATTAACAACACGCTACATTGTAACATGTGAAAGGTCACGTGACTCACCGCACGTTCTCATTGGGTGCTCTTCCTGTGTGTTTAATGGCTGAACACTCCTGCTTGTGCTCGTCCCACGCGGCGCGCTGGCACGTGCGGTCACAGTAGTGCGCAAACTGACACTGAGCGCAGCGGTGAGGGTTCACCTTCCGGCGGAAACAGCAGTGACACACCTGCAGAGAGAGACTGACAAGACCTGCGTGAGTAGCATCCTCGCTGAGAACACACTAGGGCTGTTCACGGTGACCACTAATTGTATTCGATGCGGTTTATGCGAAAATGCATGCAGGTGTGTATTATGGGATGCACTCTTGCCTGAGTGTAAAAGTTTGGGATCAGTGAGATTGCTAATGTTTCTTCTGCTCATCAAAGCTGTAGCTTTGATCAAAAATACAGAATTTTTCTTATTTTGTGAAATATTAATGCAATGTGTTTTCTATTTTTCTAATGTATTTCTCATTACTCCAGTGTCACGTGATCTTCAGAAATCATAATAATATGCTGATTTATAATCAATGTTGGAAACAGTTGTGCTGCTTCATATATTAAATGATGCTACATTTTGATTAGTAACATTAGCTGTAATTAACCGAGGCGGTTCAATCACATCCATTAGACCAGTTATGATACTTGTACTGGTGTCAGCTTGCTTCATGTGATTTACACAGCTCTCTATTTTAGGATGACATCACTGAGAGCTGATGTATCGAATGCAGCTCTTCCTAGAGTCAGCGTACAGTGAGCAGACATCTGCAGGAGCTGGAGAAGCGTTGTGCCGTCTTGACCGTTTATGGAGGTGAAACTGAAGCTCTGGCAGCGTTTAACATCCACAAGTGCACAACAACTACATACGAGTCTAAACATGAGACGGTGTTCCTGTGGCTCAGTGGTAGAGCATTGCGTCAGCAGCGTAAAAGGTCGTGGGTTCAATTCCCAGGGAACACATGTACTGACAATACATGTATAACTTGAATGCACTGTAAGTCACT
Source organism: Ptychobarbus kaznakovi (assembly GCA_027422405.1). Taxonomy (NCBI): domain Eukaryota; kingdom Metazoa; phylum Chordata; class Actinopteri; order Cypriniformes; family Cyprinidae; genus Ptychobarbus; species Ptychobarbus kaznakovi. The sequence goes on from CM049797.1 coordinate 37,182,794, forward strand.
TTGGATAAAAGCGTCTGCTAAATGCATAAATGTAAACATAACACCGTCTGAAATTCTCCTGCCGGGGGGGAGGGCTCATACTAAATGTGTGTGTAACAGACTAAGAGGCTTCGCATTTCGAAAGCAATGTTAGGAAATTAAAAGCTAAGCCAATGAGGCCGAGGTCACCGCAGGGACTGTCTTTACACTATATGTGACCCTGGAGCACAAAAACAGTTATCATTATTAAAATTAAGATTTATGCCTCATCTGAATGCATTGATGTATGGTTTGTTATGATAGGACAATATCTGTATGATAGGACTAATGATCAATATCTGAAAATCTGGTGCAAAAAAATCTAAATATTGAGAAAATCATCTTCAAAGTTGTTTAAATGAAGTTCGTAATGCATATTACTAATCAAAAATTAAGTTTTGATATATTTATGGTAGAAAATATCTTCATGGAACATGATCTTATTTATCTTAATGATTTTTGGCATGACCGAAAAATGTATAATTTTGACCCATACAAGGCTATTACTATAAATATACCTGTGCTGTTTATGACTGCTTCTGTGCTGCAGGGTCACGTATGATTATCGTGCATCCAAATATAGCCTTCTGTTATTCTGTTGACTCGATGAATCTCTCCAAAACGACACAAGATAGACTTTAAACACTTTCATGAGCAACACCTGAAGAGGAATAATGCATGAGAGCCTTCATCTACAGAATATTTACTGTGTAAAAGCCCATTTGTAAGCGGTTTAGCTCCGCTGATCCTGAATCAGACGCTCAGTAATCTGAGCTCTCACATAGCTGGAGTTTAACCTGCAGAATATGCTCATACTGTACATACTGTTCTCCATTCATGCACCAATTACAGATATAGATCGGTGAAGGTGCATGTGTTTTGAAAACGGTCTGGATTGTCGAATATAATGCACTGTTGATTATGATTATTTGTGTGCATGCAGATCAATTTATGTGGAGTTGATGCACTCTCAGACTAAAAGGTACAAAAGCTGTCCCAGGGGCAGGATCAAAAGGTACAAAAGCTGTCCCAGGGGCAGGATCTGTTCAAAAGGTGCATGTTTGTACCTTAAATGTTGTACCTTAAACGCACATATTATCAGCTGAAAAGCTATAAAGGTGCACCTGAACGACTCAAAGTCATTAGAGATGGAGTTCGTGTGAAACAGCATTTATTGAAAACTGTAAAAACATAACAGTGCTTAATCTTTGCATGCCAGCTTTTGTACCTTTTCTCTGAGAACGCACTAATGTACTGCCACCAAAACTCTTCAAGTGCAAAGAGCAAAACAACCCAAAACAGGGTGTTTTACTCGTATTACTGGACAAGTACACCGTTTTAAACAGTAAGATTATTGTTTTTAAAGAAGTGTCTTCTGCTCACCGAGCATGCATTTATTTGATCTGAAGTCCAGCAAAAGCAGTAATATTGTGAAATATTTTTACTATTTAAAATAACTAATTTCTATATGAATGTGTGTTAAAATGTCATTTATTTCTGTGATCAAAGCTGTATTTTCAGCATCAGTCTTCAGTGTCACATGATCTTCAGAAATCATGATAATATACTGATTTGCTGCTCAAAACACATTTATTATTATTATTATCAATATTGTTTTTTTCAGGATACTTTGGTGATTTGAAAGATCCAAATATCAGCATTTATCTGAAATAAAATTCAAATAAAAAAATTTAAAAAATTTGAAAATAAAATTTGGGGGGGGGATGCTGATAGAAATTAATACTTTTATTTAGCGAGGATGCTTTAAACTGATCAAAAGTGATGATAAATATATTTATAATGCCACAAAATATTTATATTTCAGATAAATTATGTTCTTCTGAACTTTCTATTCATCAAAGAAACCTGAAAAAAATATACTTCAACATAATAATAATAATAAATTTGCTTGAGCAGCAAATCAGCATATTATTATGATTTCTGAAGATCATGTGATACTGAAGACTGATGCTGAAAATACAGCTTTGATCACATAAATAAATTATATTTTACAATATATTCAAATAGAAAACAGCTATTTTAGATATTCAAAATATTTCACAATTTTAGTGTGGCACTTTGGATCAAATAAATGCAGACTTCTTTAAAAAAAACATTAAAAATCGTTCTGTTCAGAAACTTTTGACTGCTTGGAAAATGGCACGTTATCCAACACGATCTCTCTCTAATTAAGTGACATCCTTTTATACCACAAATGCACCCCCTATGTGTCCCGAATCAAGACATCTTTGAGATGCACAGCCTTCATCTCAGATACAAAGCAAGCCGTTCCTGAGCAGGTAAGTGACCGATCTCACCTGTCGAACACGACCGCAGCGAAGCTGGCCTCAGCAAACACAACCTCTCCGGCTGATATCTCTGCGGTGACCCGGAGGCCGCGGCCTTTCTCTCCGGCCGCAAACACTTGCACAGGATCCATCTTTTCCAGGGTCATGCTGACAGACTGCTGTCCGCTTGGGCTCAGGCAGAGCTCACCTTCTCATCCACAGCCGAGCCAAGAATAGAGCCTCCGTCACACAGCACAGGGTCAGGAGAGAAGCTGCTGGAGCCTCGGGAGTATTTCTGTCCGTCAGCTGTGTGTGTTCATCATGAGCTGACTGATTGGAGTCTTTACATTCATGCATCACTCACTCTCTCACTCACTCACTCTCACTCACTCACTCTCTCACTCACTCACTCACTCACTCACTCTCACTCACTCTCTCTCACTCAATCACTCTCTCACTCAATCACTCACTCTCACTCTCAATCACTCACACTCACTCACTCACTCACTCATCACTCACTCACTCTCACCCACTATCACTCGCACTCACTCTCAATCACTCACTCACACTCTCACTCACTCTCACTCACACTCACTCTCTCTCACCCACTATCATTCGCACTCACTCACACTCACTCTCAATCACTCACTCTCTCAATCACTCACTCTCTCTCACTCACTCACTCACACTCACTCTCACTCTCACACACACGCACGCATGCGCGCACACACATTTTAATGCCCTTAAAGACTTTATCCTCTGATTTCTTTAATTTGTGAAAGGGTGAAAAAGCCCAAAACGCTCGAATATTAATTTTCTATAACTGAAGACGTCCCCAAGAATGATTTCCAAGGCATTAGGCCCTTATGAAAGCAGCTCTCTGATGCCGTATGCTCAGTATTTCTCAGCATTTACATCAGGTGTGTGAAATCCACAGCTTCCCAGCTCGATTGATTTTCTGAATAAGTGCCCTCTCTCCAAACAGCGGTGTGTGTTTACAGCAGGAGTGTGTAGAATACGAGCAGAAGCATCCAGAGACACTGGACACGATCAGCACGAACATGACAGCGCTATAAACATCACATATAAACCACAGAGAACATTCAGCCTGTCTTTAAAGAGGTCATCGGATGCACAATTCACTTTACTAGTTGTTTGAACATAAATGTGTGCGTACACATCCATCCCATAATGATACAAATCCACCCAGTGTTTTCTTTTTAAATCTTTCTCAAATCAGGCTGTTCTGAAATTCCTGTACAGGCCCCTCCCAAGATAGTTGATTGACAGGTCTGTCTTACCTTAGCTCCGCCCCCTGAGTTTCCGCCTCCGGTGCAGGGAAGACAAGATGTCTCAGATTAAGCGATTAAGGTGTTTAGTTGTTGGATGTAATAACGAATAAAGCATTCATCATTAACTCCTGACATCTGAGTCGCTGAAGACACAGAGTATTAATGCTACTTTCACATTGAAGTGAATGCGATCTACATAAATACATCTATGTTCGCGCAAATCATTCGTGATCCAGCTTCAGAAGTGATTATAATGTTATTTTATGAATCTTTGCAAATCACCTTTCCTAATAACGTGCTAGTTAGCCAGTTTCGCGGCTGAATTTTAGTATGCTCCATAGATATATATACCTAGATGCCTCATTATCGACTGTTTCTATGGCCACTAAACCGCTATTTTTGGAACAGTCTGCGAATCTTTTAGCGCATTGACTGTGTGCGTCTACAACAGCGAGTTATACGCTTGAATATTCAGTGATTATTATGGTGAATGCGAGATGTGCAGGATTCTACACTTATCTATGGTCCGCCATGGAAGAGAGGGGCGGAGTCAGCAGAGCTCATTAGCATTTAAAGCAACATGTACTAGAACAGTGTGCTGAAAACAGAACACAGGTGTTTTTTACACTACCAATGAGAAATTTAAACCAATTATAGACTTTTCATTAAGACCCTAACGACTTAATTATAGACTTGTGTAACATGGGCATCCGGCGACCTCTTTAAAATATAGCAATAAATATTACATTATTAATCCGAATACTCAACCGAGTAAGTTGATTATAAAAAAATATGAATGATATAAAAAAAAATATGGCTAGCAATTCAAGAAAAAGTCAACAATGCAGAATAAAATACACCACATGGTATAGAAGTCTTATTTATGACATGAAAAACAGAAAGATATCTTTAGTAAACAAAGAACAATCACAAACACAGAGTTCATTTGGTCCAGAAGTACGTCTGATTGGTAGCGATTAGACTCTAAAAAACTTGAATAAATTAAGGCACAATTCTCTAATTAATCATCACTCTAATGAACACAGCGTTGTCAAAATGTCACATTTTTGATACTGAAATATTTGATACCAGTTGTGCTTATTAATAAATGTGTCCCTGGATACAGTCATAAGCAGCACAGGTATATTAGTAGCAATAGCCAAAAATACATCGTATGGGTCAAAATTACAATTTTTCTGTTATGCCAAAAATCATTAGATATTAAGATCATGTTCCATGAAGATATTTTGTACCGTAAATATATCAAAACCTAATTTTTGATTATTAATATGCATTGCTAAGAACTTAATTTGAACAACTTTAAAGATGATTTTCTCAATATTTAGATTTTTTTGCACCCTCAGATTCCAGATTTTCAAATATTGTCTGATCATAACAAACCATACATCAATGGAAATATGATTTATTCAGCTTTCAGATGATGCATACATCTATGAATAGCCTTATGACTGGTTTTGTGCTCCAGGGTCACATATTTTCAGGTTTTCCAGTATCGTTACAGATGACTAACGATCTTCATCAAGCGCTCGGTGATGAACACAGACGCCCGAGCTCTATAGATCATAGAAGTCCAGATGTGCTCCGGAGGCGTATTGGTCCTCCAGCAGGACCTGCATGAGTTTGCTGATGGACTGGTCACAGGTGAGCAGCTGACCCTGAGCATGCATGACACTGAAGGAGTTCCTCAGAGTGGCGTCTGCAGAGCTGCTCCTCGCCTGCAGCTGCATGTCTGTGTCCAGCGGCCCTGCGCAGGTGATGCAGATATACACACGCACGAGTCAAACACAGAGTCGAGACATTCACCTGCCAGTGACGTGCGTGTCAATCCTGACTGAACAGAGCTAAACCAAAGCCTTTTCACAGTCACACTACATTTCACATGCATTTCTGCTCTGGAGAACAACGTGGACAGAAAATCATCTAACATATGGTTTCCCGTTTTAGTTTAGGTAAAGAAACATGCATGCATTAAACTAGCTTTGTTTTGAAAACACATAAAAATGCAAATGCATTGAGTTTTTTTATGTTTACAGTCAAATCATTAGCATGCACAACAAAACCAGTCTTAAATCGCTGGGGTATATTTGTAGCAATAGCCAAAAATACATTGTATGGGTCAAAATTATAAATTTTTATTTTAAGCCAAAAATCATTATGATATGAAGATATTTTGTACCGTGAATATATCAAAACTTAATTTTTGATTAGTAATATGCATTGCTAAGAACTTAATAAATATGATTTTCTCAATATTTAGATTTTTTTGCACCCTCAGATTCCAGATTTTCAAATATTGTCCGATCATAACAAATATAGACCCTTATGACTGTTTCTTTTGCTCAGACTTTTTTCTCACAATTCTGAGTTTTCTTTCTATAAAGAGTCGCAATTATCTTTTTTATTCTGTGGCAGAAACAACCCATTAACAAATGTAATATATTACATGCATTGAAAACTCATCACCAAACACCAATGACTTGTACATATGGATACAGTCCTTTCATACACTTCAAAACTGATGCAACAGAGGTGGAAATACCATTTTAAGTACATGAATTTCTTTGTTGGCACAGTTTGGAAGTGCCTTTTTCTCTTCTAAAGAAGGGGTGCCAGTACTTTTGTCCATATAATGAATGTACAAGTCATTAGTGTTTGGTGATGAGTTTGTGGCTCATTTAAAGTCACACCAGAGGTGTTCAGCTGCTTTCTGCAGACCAGTCAAGTTCTTCCACACTGACTGAATCATCATTTCTCTTTGATTCTTGTCTTATACACAGAGACACTGTCATGTTAGAATAGAAAAGGGTTCTGTCCAAACTGTTGCTATACAATTAGATTCCCTAGAATATCATTATATGCTTAAACATTAAGATTAGTACTCATGGAAATTACTAAAGAAGTCAAACCTTTCATTAGAAGGGGTGCCAATACTTTTGGCAATATAGTGTGTGTTATTCAGCACTTGTGACTCGTACCTGGTGCGTAGTTCAGGACCCGTAGCTCCGGTTCTTCCTCCGCCAGCACGCGGAACATCATGTCCCGGGCCGCTTTCCCGCTGCAGTACAGAACCCAGGACGGGAACGGCCGGAGCGCACACAGAGAGCTGATGTTCACCACCACACGCGTCAGACCCGAGCACCGCGGCACCGCACGCAGGACTCCCGCCGTCAGACACAGAGCACCGCTCACGTTCAGAGACAGGTACGAGTTCACCTCATCCACATCCGTGAAACCACCACAGAACCGCGACACATCGCCCAGAGAAGCTGCGTTCAGAACACATCGACATCAGGGTCCAGTTCTACTCATCCTCAGGCCTTCTGAGACATCTTCTCTTCAGTTCAACAGTGAAGAAGATTCTTATCTGAAACCGTGATCCTTGGGGAGTCATAAAATGCAAGTCAATGGGTACCGTCATATCAGGCAGCACAAAATGAATCCCCGTGGCTCCATTGAGGTCTTATGAAGCGAAACGATCAGTCTGAATATTATTAACAGCATTATAACCTGTAATCCACAGCCTCAGGCAACTCGTTTTGCTTAATGAAGGTCGATTTGTGACCCTGGAGGTTAGATGACAAATGTGTGCATTTTATCATTTGAGTACTTACCAAAAATAGCCAAATTTGTGCTTTTTGGAATAATACGTTGCTAGGGTAGTCTGAAAAGTTGCTAAGTTGGTAATTTAACACCGAGGCAAACAGTCCTGAGTGATGTCCGGTTCACTAATGAATCATTCTAATGAACCGATTCTTTTGAATCAAACTGAAGCGTCTGAATCAGTTCGCGGCTCGAGCAGCACATCTACTCAATAAAAACTCGATTTCAGACCCTGAAATCTGGAGATGAGTTAAAATAGCGGCGTTTCTGAGCCTGTGATCAATGAACTGATTCAGTTCCTCCAGCAGCCACTGAACCGAGGAATCGGTTCGACTCGATGATATGCGCATGCGTGAACTGGAAACTTGAATGAAGCGCCCAAAAAAAAAAAAATTTATTTATGTAAAAAGGTGAGCTGATAAAGACTAGTTTATATAACACGTAAAACATCCATGTTATATATCATTGCATGGTTACATGATCAAACTGAAACGAACTGTCCAAAAGAACCAGTTCGAGGGAAAGAATCAGATGTCTTTGTTTGCTAAGATTACAGGTAATAATGCTGTAATTAATGATCAGTTTTGTTTCATAAGAGCTCGATATATCGTCTGGAGCCACAGGGATTCATTGTGTTGCTTTTCTTTATTCTAAAAGTGACGGCACCCGTTCACTTGCATTATGCGCGGTTTCAGCTACAAATCCTCTTTACTGTGCAGAAGAAATTAAAATACATTTTTTATATTTTTATACATTTTTACAATACACTTATACAGTATAGGGGACTTATATAATGAGCGGGTTATTAGTGTAGCACTGGGAATGAGAACGCGAAAGTCTCACCCGCGTTGTTGAACAGCAGCAGACGGTCGATGCCCGGATCGGTGTGTGTGATCGCGGCGATGACGCTCTCCACGCCCGCCTGGCAGCTCAGATCAGCGGCGACGCAGCGGAGCGTCAACGCGGGGTGAGCGCGGCTCAGATCCGCCTCCAGCTGCTGCAGTAGATCATCAGATCGCGCCGCGAGGATCAGCGCGGAGCCCGACGCCAGACGCGGCGCGATGGACAGAGCCAGAGCCCGGCCGAAGCCCTTCGACGCTCCGGTGATGATGACCAGCGCTTTACCAAAACCCGACGCGGCGCTCATCGTCTCCGCTACACACGCGACGCGTGCCGCTCTCTGCTGCTGGCCACGCCCCCGGAACACAGGCGAGGACAAGACACGCCCACTTCAGATGAAAAGCCAGCCATCAGTTTAATGCGTTATGTATCTACAGCGTTGCATATGTGTATTTATTTATTTATTTAACCCTAAAAATGGCTCAGAAAATTAATTCACTGCTATTTTACAGATATTATAATTTAGTGAAGTCACGTGGTTTCGGTAAACGAGGCTTCGTGACGTCATAGCTGCTTCGAAACAGCCAAAGTCACGTGGTTTCGGTAAACGAGGCTTCGTGACGTCATAGCTGTTTCGAAACAGTCAACGTCACGTGGTTTTGGTAAACGAGGCTTCGTGACGTCATAGCCGTTTCGAAACAGCCAAAGTCACGTGGTTTGTTCCTGTGTGTCTCAGTGGTAGAGCATTGCGTCAGCAGCGCAAAAGTTGTGGGTTCGATTCCCAAGGAACACACATACTGATGAAAAATGTATAACGTGAATGCAATTGTAAGTCGCTTTGGATAAAAGCGTCTGCTAAATGCATAAATGTAAATGTTTCGGTAAACCGAGGCTTCGTGACGTCATACCTGTTTCGAAACCTCGACGGTTTGCTGTTGAGTGGCGATGAATAATCTCTTTAAACCCGTGAATCACGTGAGCTCACTGAGACCCCCCCCAGCGACGAACCATTTAACCAGCGTCTCTGATCTCAGATCAGTTTTATCAATTTGTAGACATTTTAACGAGACATTTGTGTAATTAAAAGAATGAAGAGTAGTTAATAGTCTTACTGTCCATAACACAAACAAAGCAAGCCTTGCACATTCATATAAAATATTTTAAAACCACATATTATACATAGATTTTATATTTAATGGTATTTTATTGCATTTTCTGTATTATAGTTTCAATAAAAAAATTGCAATGGGCTTTTAAAAGCTGTTTTAAGACAGTTTTTACACAGCAGCAGAACGATTTGTATCAGCGAGTCATTGAATCAATTGAGCCGAAGCTTCAAAAAGATTCGTTTCTCACATCACTACTACAATTTCATTATTAAAAATATTTGTTTTATTTTAATTTGAATGTTTGTATCCCCCAGGATACGTCGCCCCTTCATGGGTGTAAATTAACTAAAAAATAATGTTTATTTGGTAAAGCGTGTACAATATTTTAGCCAATATAAAACAAATAAAAACATTTATTCTCTCGTAACTTAAACTAAACATTCTTTGTAAAATTTTGTTGAACAATAAGTATAATGCCTATTTATGAAAAAAGCATAAAGTACACTTTATAATATTTAATACGCACATTTTTAGGGCCTATATGACTAAAATTGTGCTTGATAGTTTAATAAAATCAATGCTTTCATCTAGTGGACACTCATCTATTTACAAAATAAAAGCTCACACTACAAATTAAAAAATACTTAATAACGCTGAGTTATTTTACTAATTAATTATTCAGTATCAAATGCCGTTGAATTAATGATTATGAAGGGCTTTTATTATGAAATCGTGTCGCGCTCCAGGCGTTTTCGCGCGGTTCCGGTGAGAAGCATGGCTGCGGAGATGAGGCTCCCGGCGGTACACAAACACATTTCACCGGCATTATCTCGGTCTACCCGGGATGACAAACACCTGGTGGTTCCTGGCGATATCATCACATCTGACACGGGCTTCATGAGGTACAAACGCGTCCTTATCTGAGCGAACACATCGCGTTATCGTCACGTGTGAATGTGTGTGAACACCCGGGCATTCTAACAGACCCGAGGGAAAACTTAAACAGTTAATATCTGTATTAATATGTATAATTGAGTCCGTCTGGAGAATTCTCCAGAAGTTAGTGAGAAATAAATATACTAAAATATGTTTTAAATACATTAATTTAATGCTAAGAATGCTACAAATACATATATCTACACACTACTAGTGCGTTTTTAACTATACGAGTTTTAATGTTTTTTAAATTAAGTATTATAATAATAATAATAAATGTGTTTTGTGCAGCAAATCAGCATATTATTGTGATTTCTGAAGATCACGTGACACTGAAGTAATAATGCTGAAAATAAATGTATGTGGAATATATTACTTATTTACTAGTTTCTCAAGGGCACAAATCAAGTTTCTTGTGTGTGCAAAATCAGTTTATTTATTACTAATATTTTTAATTTAGGGTCTCTGTATGTTGGCACTTTAGAGAAAATCACTGACAAAAATATGTGTGTGTGTGTGTGTGTGTGTGTGTTTGATTTTGTGTGTGTTTGATTGTGTGTGTGTGTGTTTGTTGTGTGTGTGTGTTTGATTGTGTGTGTGTGTGTGTGTGTGTGTGTGTTTGAGTGTGTGTGTGTGTGTGTGTGTGTGTGTGTGTGTGTGTGTGTGTGTGTGTGTGTGTGTGTGTGTGTGTGTGTGTTGATTGTGTGTGTGTGTGTGTGTGTGAGCGCGTGTGTGTGTGTGTGTGATTGTGCGCGTGTGTGTGTTTGATTGTGCGCGTGTGTGTTTGATTGTGTGTGTGTGTGTGTTTGTGTGTGTGTGTGTGTGTGTGTGTGTTTGATTGTGTGTATGTGTTTGAGTGTGTGTGTGCGCGCACGCGCGCGCGTGTTTGTGTGCGTGCGTGCGTGTGTGTGTGTGTTTGATTGTATGTGTGTGTGCGCACGCGTGTGTGTTTGATTGTATGTGTGTTCACGCGTGTGTGTGTATCTTCCTCAGGGGTCATGGCACGTACATGGATGAAGACAGACTCACAGCGTCAGTGGCTGGAGAGGTGGAGCGGGTCAACAAGCTCATCTGTGTCAAACCCCTGAAGACCAGGTGCACACTTGATCTGATGCACACTACAGTGCACACTCATTAGGGCTGTCAATACAAATCACATTTGGAATTTTCATAGAATTTAAAATATAAACCCAAACAAACATTGAGGGTCTGGCAGCTTTATCAGCGGTCCACGGGATGCAATAACGATGTAGGTGTCATTGCATTTTAATGTTTATCTTCGCTAACGAGAATCAGCTTTAATATCAGGTGTGTATTATCATACAAGGAATTAGTGATAGTGACAGAAGCTCCACAGTGCAACACAATAACAGGACACAGATGATAAGAACAATATACACATATACAGTTTATAATATACTAAATATCCATAATATACAGCGTATGCAGTAGATGCAGTTCATTCACAATATTGCAGTAAAACTGAATATTAATGCAGAGAAGATGAAAACTGAACCCAAGCCGTTCACACAGAACACATATTAATCACATGTCTCAGTTTAAAAAGCGTGCAAAATTAATGCAAGTTCAGCTTTTAAAAAGCACGTCTCCAGACTTTATGATGTTTTTTCTGCATTTTAAAATATAAAAAGCACTCTTTGTGATTGTTTTTCGGTCCTTTGTGTTAAACTATACATGCATGATGCAATATTGTTAATTGTTTAATTAATTATATAAGCTTTATTAACATTATTTTAAACATTATGCACTTTTTCACAGATAGTTGTGTTATTGTATTGCTTTGAATAATCGTGCATTAGTAATATTTTGCTCAGGAGAGAAGCCACCATTTTCATAACTGAAATTATGTTTTATAAACTGTAATATTGATCTGCCGCAGGTATAACGGTGAGGTCGGGGACGTGGTCGTGGGCAGAATCACAGAGGTTTGTTGTGTGCGCTGATTTATGGCTGATCTGGGATCAGAGCTTTAGATTATCAAATCTGTTTTCATTTTTCACAATTCATTTTTTTTTCATTTTAAATGTTTTAATGGTTAAATTCAATTTAAACGCATGTCTAACTAATTAAACGTACACAATTTCACATCTATTTATTAAAAGTTTAACAAAGATTATATGTTTAGGGCTCGATTTAATAAAAATAAATATATATATATATATATTATTTTTTTTTAACAAATTCAGTTTTATCATGTCTAATTATTTGAATTTTAAATTATTAAAATAATTTTTTACAATAGTCTTATAAAATATTTTGGGCTCTATTTAATTAAAAAAATATATATTTTTAACATTTATTTTTAGCGTGTCCAATTATTAGAATTTTAAATTATGAAAATTAATTTTTACAATAGTCTTATAAAATATTTAGGGCTCTATTGAATTTTTTCTCACTGTAAGTTTTATTTTTTTTAACATTCAGTTTTGCATGTCTAATTATTTGAATTTTATATTATTAAAATTAATTTTTACGTTTTATTTTCCTCAGAAATTCTATTGTGCATTTAATAAAAAAAAAAAATTATAATTGGATATCAAATGAAGACCTAAAACAATTTTAATTATGTATCTTTTACTTATTGAAAATTTTCCAAATTGGCAAAAATTAAAACATGTTAGAAATGTCTGATTAATAAATAATTAATTTTATGAATAGTTGGCTAGTAGCTGAATACATTTTTGTTCTTCAAAAATATGTTTTTTTGTTAATAACAACAAATGGACTATATTTCCTACTCTTTGTATTTTTAATATCAATGTGGCTCAAGATTATCCATGTGAGGTCAAAAGTCGTCTGATTATGCATGGTTAATTATGATGTGGTGTAATTAGGAGTCCGTGAGTGATTGTAGTGGTCTGTAATGATCCAGGTGCAGCAGAAGCGGTGGAAAGTGGAGACGAACTCGCGTCTGGATTCAGTTCTGCTGCTGTCTTCAGTTAATCTGCCCGGAGGAGAGCTGGTGAGAGACTCTACATCAGCATCGACGTCTCTTACGACTGCTGCCGGCCGTGAAGAGCTCATATAAACAATATTACACCGCTCATAAACTCTCTTCTGCTCTCTGAACCGCAGCAAACGCTGTAATGTCAGAGATTTACAATAACTGATTTCTGTTTTAATTTCTGTTAAACTGTTGTTTATTTCTGTGATCAAAGCTGTATTTTCAGCATCGGTTTTTTAGTGTTACATGATCTTCAGAAATCAGTATAATATGCTGCTCAAGAAACATTATTATTATTATTATTATTATCAATATTTGAAACACTAGAGTACTTCTTTTTTCAGGTTTCTTTGATGAATATAAAGTTCAAAAGAACAGCATTTATCTGAAATATAAATCTTTAACAACATTTTTGATCAATTTAAAGCATCCTTGCTAAATAAAAAAAAATATATATTTTTTTAATTATTTTTTAATAATTATAAAAAAATTGTTCATTAATTAGAAAAAAAAATATTAATTAGAATTTTTTTTTTTTTTTACAAATAGTAATTTCTATAATTTATTTCTAAGAAAAAATGATATATACTGACTCCAAGTTTTCATATGGTATAGTGTATAATGTTACAAAAGCTTTTTATTTCAGATAAATGCTGATATTTGGATCTTTTTATTCATTAAAAGAATCCTGACAAAAATGTACTGAACTGTTTTAAATATTGCTCATAATTATACAAAATTAATACATGTTTCTTGAGCTGCAAATCAGCATATTATTATGATTTCTGAAGATCATGTGACTCTGAAAACCGATGCTGAAAACAGAAATAAATTATATTTTAGTATATATGTGACCCTGGAGCACAAAACCAGTCATAAGTGTAAATTTTTTAAATTTGAAATCTTTCCATTGATGTATGGTTTGGACAATATTTGAACATCTGGAATCTGAGGGTGCAAAGAAATCTAAATATAGAGAAAATCTTCTTAAAAGATGTTCAAATGAAGTTCTTAGCAATGCATATTAATAATCAAAAATTAAGTTTTGATATATTTATGGTACAAATATCTTCATGTAACATGATTTTAATATTCTAATGATTTTTGGCATAACAGAACAATGTATAATTTTGACCCATACAATGTATTGTTGGCTATTTCTACAAATATGCTGTTTATGACTGGCTCCAGGGTCACACATTCATATAGAATGTGAATATTTCACGTTATTACTGCTTTAGCTTCACTTCAGATCAAATAAATGCAGCTTGATGAGCAGAAGACTCTTCTTTACAAACCTGAATCTGTTGTTTGTGTCTCAGAGACGGCGATCAGCGCAGGACGAGCTCTCCATGAGAGACTATCTTCTGGAAGGAGATCTCATCAGCGTATCCTCGTTAGTGCTCAATCAGGATTTACTTCATTAACTCATGACGCTGCTCTGAGAGCGAGCGACTCATCGGTATATGACCAATATAACTAAAATACTGCTAGTCACTAATATAGATGTCATTGAATAGAATTATTAGATTCATTTTTCTTACTTTAAAAACCTAAATTAAAATTAGAAATGTTGGCTTGGCAACTACCTGAAATTATACGTTTAAGATGAAAATGACTAAAACTGAAATAAAATTAAGCTATATATATATATTATAAGACAAGTGCAGAATAAAGTTATTTAAACTGAAACAAGGCTAAAAATAATTACAAAACTAATACAAATGACAAAAGCGCAGCAAAGTTACTAAAACTGAAATAATGCAGAATAGACAAAACAATAATAATAATAATGAGAAAAACACTAAAACTGAAATAAAAATATTTGAAATAACAGAAATAGCTTAAAGTGAAATAAAGTGACTCATTATTATCTGTAAAAAAATAACAAAAACATTCATATTCTCATCATCCGTATTGCCGCTATGTGTGCATACCCAGTACAACCCGTTGCACATCCCTCTCATCCCTCCTGTTTATACTAATATTTATTAAGTCCCATATAATGTTTTTGCACATCCAATTTGTTTTGCACATCTTACTGGTTTACTGTTTTGCACTTTTCTTTATTCTATTGCACATTTTACTTCTTATTTCTTTTTTTACCTATATATATATATATATATATATACTCTTGTGTGGTGATACTTTTATATAATTTAATTTTTTTTTTATTCTTTGCACTGTCCACTGAGCGGACCTGATTTGACCTACATTTCACTTTTGATTATACCTTGTATAATTTATCATGTGACAAATAAAGAAACCTTGAACCTTGAAGTACAGCTGAATAGACATATCAAAAAATGAACATAATACAACAAATACTAAAACTTAAAAATAAATAGAATAGCTGAAAGTGAATAAAAGTACAGCTGAATAGAAATATAAAAAACTAATGAAAATGAAAATAATACAACAACTGAAATAAATATAAATAGCTGAAAGTTAAATAAAAGTACAGTTGAGTAGAAATATAAAAACTAATGAAAATGAAAATACTGAAATAAAAATAACAGAAATAGCTGAAAGTGAAATAAAAGTACAATTGAGTAGAAATAGAAAAAAACTAATGAAAATAATAATAATACAACAAAATACATAAAAATAATAAAAATTACGACAAGCACAACAAAATTACTGATGCTGAAATATAAATAATGCTGAACGCAAATAAAAAAAAACTAAATGAGTTAAATCGCATAACAAAATTAAACTGGAATTAGAATGAAAACTAATGAGAAGCTAATTCAGAATAATTACACTGTAATGATATATACACAATCCTAATATAACACCGATTCCACAGCCAGGAATATTTGATAGGATATTTTTAAGGCAGAAATGCATGTTTTAAGGACTAAGCAACAGTCATCTCTGTGCGTTTGCCATGGTTGAATGTGTTTGTGTAAGTACTCCTTGACTCGTGTCTCAGGCGGAGGTGCAGGCCATCTTCTCCGA
This sequence comes from Ptychobarbus kaznakovi, assembly GCA_027422405.1. Taxonomy (NCBI): domain Eukaryota; kingdom Metazoa; phylum Chordata; class Actinopteri; order Cypriniformes; family Cyprinidae; genus Ptychobarbus; species Ptychobarbus kaznakovi. The sequence continues at coordinate 37,198,824 of CM049797.1, forward strand.
CGGCGCTCTCTCTCTGCACACACGCAGCTTAAAGTACGGCAAGGTGAGACCATGCTTTAAACGTCCCATCAAATCACAATCAACGTTTTTAGGTTGTTAGTCTTAAGGTTATCTGTATGCCAGTGTGCTCTAAAACGGTGACGTAATTCACATTTAGAAGATAGAAGAATTCAAAGCTTGACGTCACATCGTACTTCATCTTCTCATCAAACTTTCTGACCAATCAAATGCTCTCTAGAGTCCGAAGCTCCATCGGTCACTTGTTGAATGCGGTGAATGCACTATATAGGGGACAGGGAGCCATTCAGACAGTGTAAATATGCTTTCCGTTGAGGAAGTTCAGAGACACGATGGCACGGACCGGATCTCATGCGCGAGTCGGACCTATTTTAATTCTACACCGAATGCTATATTTTATAGCAATATGGATGAGATTGTGGCTGTCGAATGCGGTTTAGTGGCTTTAACCCAAGCTGTGATGTAAACAAATGCTATTGGCTGTTTGAAAAGGGGGTGTGGCTGCTTGATATGCCCCCTCCCTGTTCCGGCTTCACTTAAAAGGACACCGTCGTGTTTCGAAGCGCTTCAGGGGGCGTGTGTAGATGATTGTGAGTGTTTGTGTGTGTCTCAGCTGGGGCAGGGTGTGCTTCTGTTGCTGTCACCGTCTCTCGTTAAGAGACAGAAGACTCACTTCCACAACCTGCCGTGCGGTGCCTCCATCATTCTGGGAAACAACGGCTTCGTCTGGCTTTATCCCACGCCGGCTCAGCTAGACGAGGAGGCCGGAGGATTTTACACCAGCATGGAGGTCAGGCTTCGGCTAATAACAAATTGTTTTTATTCACATAAAAAAGATACTGATTATGGCCGATACCGATAACAGAAAAAAGATGCCGATACCGATAACAGAAAAAAGATACCGATAACAGAAAAAAGATACTGATTATGGCGGATACTGATAACAGAAAAAAGATACCGATTATGGCCGATAACAGAAAAAAGATACCGATATGGCCGATACCGATAACAGAAAAAAGATACCGATAACAGTGTGTGAACACATCTAAACACCTTCAGATGCAACTTCTGCAGAGATTCATTTTGATAATACTGGTTTCATTTGTTTGATAACTGCCTAAATGTGTATTATCTTAATTGACTGGTTAAATGTAACAATTTAACTCAAAAGATGCACACTTTTAGGAAAAAAAAAAGTGTTAAAAATGTATTTAAACTTAAATGAAAAGATGATTAATCACTGATGTGAACTGAGCACACAGAAGATGAATATAAAAAACTGCAGCTGTGCACGGTATTCAGATATCAGCACAATAACACACTCTGCAAAATATCGTCTAATTATCGTTATCGAAAAAATCCCAAATAATATCGAGATATCTTTTTTTTTCAATATCGCACACCCCTACCGTACGCGTCAAGAACCGGGTTGACCGGGTCCTCGGTACCACCGGTGCTTTAAAAGATCTGGTACCGGGACGTTTAGTACCGAGTCGAACACTAGATCTGACCGCATCATTACAATGAATGTAAAGAGATAAATGAGTGACTGTAAGCGTGTTGTGTTTGTCTCGTCTCAGGCCGTGTCTCTGTGCGATCGCGAGGTCATCTCCAGGCTCAGGAACTGTTTGTTGGCTCTCGCGGCTCACAAGGTTTTGCTGTACGACACCAGCGTGCTTTACTGCTACGAAGCGTCTCTTACGCACCAGGTATGGTTGCTCCGGATCTCTCCTCACACCATTGAGCTCTGAACTGTTCGTGAAGCGCTGCGTCTGGCTTTGTTTGCTTGCAGATTAAAGACGTGCTGAAGCCGGAGATCATGGAGGAGATCGTTCTGGAGACCCGGCAGCGTCTAGTTGAGCATGAAGGATAGATAAACCACTGACTGGGTTTACGTTTAGGAATAAATGAATTTGTCAGAAAACAAGTGTCTTTTTTTAACAGAAACGCGTCATGCACAGCGTCTGAAACTCAAGAGTCGTGTGCAAACTAAGCACGGTGTGTGTGTGTGTGTGTGTCTCTCTCTCTCTCTCTCTCTGTGTGTGTTTTTCTGTGTGTCTCTCTCTTTGTGTTTCTCTGTGTGTGTGTGTGTGTGTGTGTCTCTCTCTCTGTGTGTGTGTGTGTGTGTGTTCTCTCTGTGTGTGTGTGTGTGTGTGTGTGTGTGTCTCTCTCTCTCTGTGTGTGTGTGTGTGTGTGTGTGTGTGTGTGTGTCTCTCTCTCTCTGTGTGTGTGTGTGTGTGTGTGTGTTTGTCTCTCTGTGTGTGTGTGTGTGTGTTGTCTCTCTCTCTCTCTGTGTGTGTCTCTCTCTCTCTCTCTGTGTGTGTCTCTCTCTCTGTGTGTCTCTCTCTGTGTCTCTGTCTCTCTCTGTGTGTGTGTGTGTGTTTGTTTGATTCCTGGAAAGCAAGAACTGATTGAACTGTAAATGTGTGACGTGGGTGTAAAAGTGCGTTTGTTGTCTACAAATATTAACACATTTTACATTATTTTCCCAACTAAAGGTTTTACTTATTCTTGAGGGAACTGATGTCCCCCCCCAATTTCATTAATAAAACAATATACAATTGAGTTGGTTTCATCCATGTATCAACAAAAATAAGCGGAATATAATTAATAAAATACATGTTATATAAATAAATCGTATAAAAAAAACTAAGAAAGCTGTAAAATGTTAATATTTCTCAAATAAAATGTGTAGCAATTAAATTTCAGGGGGGGGGGCACTAAAAAGTCAATAAATGAGCAGATCACAAAACAAACTAATCATTAAATAAAAATGAGCATACGTTCAAAGTTATTGTAGGCTCGATAAAGATTGAATAGATTTTAATATCTTTTTGAAAGTAAGAAAAGCGCGCGGGGGGGGGGGGCTTTCATAAACTTGCATTTGTCTATAAAATGTTTTGCAAGCAAAATAATTAAGTAATTATTTCCATAATGCTTCTCAAAAGAGAAAAATCCAAACAAAACTTTAAAGTTGACAAATTTTTCTTTGTCCATAAACCATAAACCTCAACAATTAAATACGACATTATGAATACAAAAATGATGCGATGCAGACAATAAAGAAATTAATTAATAAATGTGTCGTTCGACAGATACAGTTTCACAGATTTGACACTTTTTGGGGGGTGTTAATATTTTTGTGTTATAATGAGGTAGAGTTCTGTAAGTCGGGTAATGTTGAAGAAAATGTACATTTATGGATATATTTTCCTAATAAAATAAATACATGTCCTATATATTCTACATGTTATGTTTACAGTGATTGAAATATCACACATCGTTAAATCAATGTCTAGATGGGATTTCTTAGGAAGGTATTTTGACCAATCAGAATTTTAATATCTAATTATTGTGCTTTGTTGAGGACACAGAAGTTATAAGGTAAGTGTTTATTATCACTTTTATTATATTAATATTAAACACATTTATTATAATTGTATTATTACGTAAATACACTTGTCTTCAACACCCCCCCCCATAAAAAATCTGCTCCCTTTGAAACTGAAGCGATAACATTTATTATTGAAACTGAATTTTTCCCTCTTTTTTATTTATTGAAGCTGAAGCAATTTTTCTTATTTTAATATGTAATATTATTTTATTACAGAAACTGAAGCGATTTTTCTTATTTTTGTATTTAATATTATTTTATTACTGAAACTGAAGCGATTTTCTTATTTTTTAATATTTTCTTATTGAAACTGAAGCGATTTTTTTTATATTTAATATTATTTTATTACTGAAACTGAAGCGATTTTCTTATTTTTTTATATTTAATATTTTATTATTGAAACTGAAGCGATTTTTTATATTTAATATTATTTGATTACTGAAACTGAAGAGATGTTCTTATTTTTTTAATATTTTAATATTATTTTATTACTGAAACTGAAGCGATTTTTCTTATTTTTTAATATTTTATATTATTGTATTACTGAAACTGAAGCGATTTTTATTTTTTTTATTGAATGCTATAAAGAACATACAAAACCAATGCCAGGGGTGAGTGCAATTAGAAATTCAGTTTTACGTTACAAAATCATGAAAATATTATTCAAATGACACAATGAAATCGTTTTGAGGGCTTTGGAATTGTTGGATGTAAGAAGAGTATCCAGGTAAGATTTGAGGTCCTTACAGAAAACAGGAAAGTAGGGCTTAGCACCTTGAAACTTACATTTGTGCAAAAAGAATTTTGCAAGAAAAATGAATAAGTTTATCAGAAAATATTTGTCATTGTCTTCTTTAGTAAAGTTATGACAACCAAATAAGACATCTTTATATAACAAAAAGAAACTCTGTGAAGAAAAAGCATGTACAAAAATTAAGAAATCCTTCCAAAATAAATTTGTAAATGTACATTCCCAAAAAAGATGGGACATAGATTCATCTTCAGCCTCACAGAAAGAGCATAAAGAATCCATATCTGGAAACATTTTTTTTATATAAAGCTTAACAGGGTAAAAAAGATGAAGCAGTTTGTACGAAACCTCCTTAACCTTATTAGTTATTAAATATTTAGATGACAAAGTCCACACTTTCTTCCATGGAATGTTATCGTATAGGCCATTCCAGTGGGATACAATATACGGGAGAGAAGTTATCTCAGCCTGAAACAGTTGTCTAATTCTTTTGTTACGACCGGAAGAGGGAGATAAAAAGCAAAGCTTCCCAATCATTGTATCAAAAGGATGAATCTTTAAAAAAGAAGACTGGGATCTAGTGGAGCCCTTGAGAAGAGTTATGGCCCCACAGGGAATGGCGTCCATTACAATGGCGAACTCTCGAGGAGTGACAGGAATATTATATTTATTTAGGAATTCAGAATATGAATATAAGTACCCATCAGAGTTTAATAACTGAGAAACTAGAATAATATTATTATTGACCCAATTTGGGAAAAATAAGGATTTACTTTTATAAAGTATAATGCCATTATTCCAAATAAAATAACTATGAGGACTAAAATTATGTTTATAAATTAGATGCCACGCCAAAAGCACTTGTTTATGAAAATTTGATAATTTAAGGGGTAATTTAGTGATATTGTAATTACATAACAATAAGAAAGGAAGACCTCCTACCTTAGAGAAAATGATATTAGGAAGAATATTCCAAAATGAATCAGGATTTGTTAAATACTGCTTTAACCAATTTATCTTAAAAGTATTATTTAAAGAGGCAAAATCTAAAAAATTTAAGCCACCATATTCATATTTATTTATAACTACAGATTTCTTGACATAATGTCTTCTATGTTTCCACAGAAAGTCAAATAATATTCTATCAATTTCAGCACATACAGATTTATCTACGTGTAAAGAAAGAGCCGGGTAAGTCATTCTTGAAATACCCTCAGCTTTAGCGACGAGGGTTCGGCCTCTTAACGATAAATCTCTCTGTAACCATGAATTGAATTTCCCCTTAGCTTTTCCAACAACTGGGTCAAAGTTTAATCTGCATCTGGCTTTATCATCCTTACATATAGACACACCAAGATAGGTCACTTGTGATTTAACTGGAATACTATAAAGAGAAGGAGAAGAACAAGTTTTAATAGCTAATAATTCGCATTTATCAAGATTTAGTTTTAAACCTGAGGCTTTAGAAAAACATTTAATGAGTTCGATAGCGACTGGAATTTGTGATTTATCTTTAAGAAACAAAGTAGTGTCATCGGCTAGCTGACTAATAAGTATATACTTATTGGCAACAGTAATACCTTGTAGAGCACTACTTGAAAGGGAAGAGGAAAGAAGTTGTGCAGCTATAAGAAATAAATAAGGCGAGACAGGGCAACCCTGACGAACACCTCTAGACAATTGAAATCTAGGAGATGTACCCCATTTAAGATTGATAGAGCAATTGGCGTTACTGTAGAGAGTTCTTACAAATTTACAGAATGGATCACCAAATCCAAGCTTTTTGAGAGATAAGAGGATAAATTCGTGATTGAGAGAGTCAAATGCTTTGTAAAAATCTAAAAAGAGAATAAAACTGTCATCATTAATTAACTCAGAATAATCTAATAAATCTAAAACAAGTCGGATATTATTAGCTATATGTCTTTTTGGCATAAATCCTGATTGAGTCTCGTCAATAACAGAGTTTAAAACACTCTTAAGTCTTTTAGCTAGAATACAAGCTAATATTTTATAATCGTTATTGAGCAGACAGATAGGCCGCCAATTATCTATCAAGGAAATATCCTTTTTAGGTTTAGGTATTAGAGTTAGTAGTCCTTGTGTTAAGCTTGGAGGCAGATTTTCTGACTGAATACTCTCCGAAAACATCTCTAGCAGGAATGGCGCCAATTCTTCCGCAAAGCATTTGTAAAATTCAGCCGTTAGGCCATCCGTACCGGGAGACTTGTTATTTTTAAGGCCTTCAATACCATAAATTATATCAGTAATATTTATATTTTTATCACAGGCAGACTGCTCATCTCTAGATATTAAATTAGTTTTCTTTAAAGATTGAAAAAAAAGAGACGCAGATTCTTTACAATAATTAGATTTATAGAGTTCTGAATAGAAGTTACTACAGAAAGAGGCAATTTCCTTAGGATTATCTGTCAGTGCACCATTAACTTGTAATGAATTAATAGTAAGATTCTTAAAATTGTGTTTTTCCATTCTGAAAAAATAAGCAGAGCTTTGCTCTCCTTGTTCTAACCATTTCCTCCTAGAACGAATATAGGAGCCGTCAGCTTTGTACTTATAGATATTATCTAGCTTAGATTGAAGCTCTGCAAGTTCTGTTAAATCAGCATCTGTTAAGTCTTCCTGAATTTTGCTCTGAAGTGTTATGATTTTTGAGATTACCTTTTCCTCTTCGTCCCTTCTCTGTTTTGCCAAATTGCTGCTGAAATGTCTAACACATAATCCTATTTCATATTTTAATAACTCCCAGTTAGAACTAAACTTTTTGTCAGATGAAGCTATGGCCCAATAGTATTGAATCAAAAGGGAAATTCTTTTTTTCAATTCAACATGCTTAAGCAGAGAGGAGTTCATTTTCCAATAAGAAGTTCTAAAGCTAGTATTGGAGTGTCCTGTGGATAAAGGAGTAGAGAGGAGAATAGTGTGGTGGTCTGTTAAAGGTGAGGGAAGGATACTAACTGAAACATTAAAGTTTTTAAAGGAGTATGGTACAAGCCAGTAATCTAAACGAGAAAGTCTTGAATGATTCTTGTTACTCCATGTGTACGATTTAATATTTGGAAAATTCTCTCTCCAGATATCGATTAAATCGAACTTCTCCATTAACATTTTCAATTTTGAGTTAGGGGAAGCAGACTTTCTAGGAGGAAATCTATCAAGATTATTATCAGGTGCAATATTAAAATCTCCACCAATACAAATCAAAGCATCCGGAAATGTATTAGACCATAACAAAATTATTTCTCCTATCTCTTCAAACAACAGATCGTTTTCTCGGGAGGTATTATATCCATAAATGTTAGTCAATAATAGAAAAATATTATTAACACTAATTAGTAGTAAAATAAAATGCCCCTTAGGATCAATATAGTTCTGTAAGACTGAACCAGCAAAATGGTTTTTCATTATCATTACACCAGCAGAATGCTCGGAACCATGAGCCATCCAAACCTCATTGCCCCATTGATTTTTCCAAAAAGTAGAGTCTTTGAACACAGAATGAGACTCCTGAAAAAAACAAAAGTCAGTTTTAAAGGATTTAGCATACAGAAACAATGCTTTGCGCTTTACATTGTCACGTAGACCCCTGGCATTGAGAGAAACAATTGAGATAGACATACAAAACAGAACAAAAATAATAGAACCAACTTTGTTGAACCTTCTAAAGAGAAGTTGAATCAATAGCTGACTAACAAAGTCAAATGGATCCACTCTTCGGCATAAATGCATTTAGTTACTCAGTTCTTTCTTATACAACATACGAAGTTTCATCCACTTAAATTAAACCGGTATACCGTGCTAAGAAACTGAAGCGATTGTTGGCGGAAGAGCGCGGCGTGTGACGTCACGAGCGTAGCTCGCGTGCGCGAAAACATGGCGTTTCCTGCGACGACGACGAACGACTCCCAAGAAAAGTGCTAAAAGTTCTGAAATAAAATTAAGACATGACGGGAATCAACGTTAAAAGTCTGCGGAAGAATCCAGCGGTAGTTCGGTGAGGAAAAGATCCCGACAGCAGAGCCGTAAAGACGGCGCGTAGAGTTTAAGAGTCGCCTGAGGAGCGAAAGACACGCGGAAGTGACGAGAGACTTTAAAAACTACAACTCCAGCTAAACACTTCACATCAAAGTTACACAAACTGAGCGTTAAATCAGGATAAAACAGCGCGGAATCGCGCTTAAACGAGTTTCTGAGAGACCTCAGATAGCTACCAAACACAGACTATTAACGTTAAGTACTTGTGTTTAATTACCTGAACTTTCATCTAAAGTCGTTTTTTCGCGTAACAACGTTAGTTACGTTACGTCAGTGACGTCGATTGTTTATTCGCTTCCAGATGTGTAAGAATAACCTCTGACACACACTACAGATTCTAGCAATCACTACCAAACATAACGTTACACCTCTAACGTAATTAAACTCTATTCCAGTGATTAATAATAATGATTGACTACAGTTTAATGCACATCGGGATATGTGAACTAATTATTGACATGATGCGCCCGTCGCTGTGATGACGTCACTATGATTGACAGCTCAGCTGAGTATGTGTGTTTAGTGTGTGTTTTGAGCTGGAGGTTTCAGTGAAGGTGATTGGATCCTCCTGCATTGGTTCTGATTCTGAAGATGGACGTGTCTCGCTCATCGCTGTCTATTCTTCACCTCACAGTACATTGAAAACACACACTGCTCTTTGACTTTTATGCTTTCTAAGGGAACGTGATCTGCTACGTCCAGCAGCCGATGCATGACCCGCACAGAAGAGCTGACCGGACTGTCCTCGTCTCGCCGTGGTCAGTAACGTCCCGTGATCTCTTATGGGGCAGCAGCCTGGGAAGTTAGCCGGGGACCAGAGGAGACCGAGTCTGCCGGCGCTGCCCTTCATCAAGGGAGCAGGGAAGAGAGAGACGTCTAGACAGGGAGCACATAACTGCAATGTGTTCACCGTCCACGGTGAGTCCAGATCTACTGACCTCTGCTGTACACCACCTTTATTATACACATGCGTGTGACCGGGTCACGTGACCTCTGGTCATTCAGAAAGCTCAGTGGTCCTCAGGCAATGTGAGGATTGACCGGGCAGCGATTGATAAACCGGTTATATCGGTCGCAGATCGCAGCTCCATTGGTTTCAAGGGGTTAAGCTTACCATGCTTTTGGGAAACACTGGTTTTGTTATTGCATTTTTAGATACACCACTGAAAAGTTTGGAAGTTATCAAGATTTTGATCAATTTAATGCATCCTTGCATAATTGTAAAAAACTGACATTGCAATATTTTTTTCTTCTGTGTAGGGCTGTGACGGTGGCCGTGACAACCGCGTCACCGGCGGTGGTCGGTTGCCACCGCGGTTGTGTATTGCCACCGGCGGTAGTGCACGTGACGTCACACACTCTATAACAAGCATAATACAAAGTTTTGTAAACAAGTGCAATAATAGTAACAGTTGCAAATTGTTTTATTTAGACCATAAATCGGCTAATTCACAAATTACCTCAAACGCCACACAGGGCGCTTCCTTTAGATTGGCAGGTTTGAGCGCAAGAAAATACTGTTTATTCTGCATTCAGCAAATTTATTTCGTGATGAGCGATGGACATTGTTGGGAAACCAAATACTAAATCGCTGATCTGGAATCATCTCCATTCATGTCACCCATCCGCGTTTGTACAAGTGTCTTCAAGTTCACGTGATCGCAAACGCCCGGATGATCAGGTGTGTATTGGTGAGGATTTCTCCAAATTGGCCAAATACGAATAAGACCGCGGTAAATGGAAGATGTTAACAAGAAATGTGGCTACATACGGCGCGATTCCTATTCCACAGAGAGCGCGTGCAGCAGACGAGGAGTTAACGCGCCCGCTTGCTTGGAGGCAGAACAGTGAACCGTGTCTAAACCGGACGCCACGTCGCAACACAACAGGTTGAGTCTGTCCACAGGACATTTTAACTTTGTTTCAGTTCGTTATAAATAGGACGAGACAGTTTACTGCGACCGATTTGTCGTGTTGTATCGCGCATCTGGTGTAGACAGCATCACTGATTATAATGGGTTCTGGCCGTGCCGCTCGCGTGAGGTAGACCGGGTGTATTTAACTGTATTATTTATTTGATATTTATTTTAGTGTTTTGGAGGCTGAGTGTTCACTGACATAAGTGCTAAAATAAACACGTATGTTTGTTAATAGATGATTGAGCCTCATTTATTTATTTTTGCGTTTCAGAATTATATATGTGTATATATATATCACAACACCGCGCCACCGGCGGTAGTTGGTCCATTACCACCGCGGTGGTAAAAATCTGCCACCGTCACAGCCCTACTTCTGTGATTTATGTATTGAGTTATGAAACAATGTTTGAGAGAGAGAGAGAGAGATGTTTACCAGATGACTTGAATATCTAAGAATCACGGAGTGAGGGGGGGTCTTGAAATCTTTATAGGCCTGAACAATTTGTGGAAATTTGATAAATTAGGACAATTAACCATTTCAAAGTAAACAAACAAAACACTTTCCACATTCCTACTGTTTGTTTTTGACCAGTTTAACCCTTTAACTGCCACCGTCCGCCCCTAAGTGTACATCACTATATTACAATTAAATCATAATCTAATCATGACAAACTATAGATCGTTGGAAAGGTCCAAGACTCCTAAATAGATAGTGTACCACTTTTTTGTAAAAAAAATTATGTAGGACAATTAATAGATTAAGTTATGACAAGAGTGCATCTGAAAGATCTACATCATAACAGGAGTTCTGACCATAGACTGTAAAATAAATGGACGTAGTGTTCGTGACGTCACCTGTAGGTTTCTGAAGAGGATTTTTTGAAGCTCAAAGAGGGCGGAGCCGGCTGTCGCCATCTTGGCTACGCATCGGATAATCAAAAATGGGCAAAATGGTGGGACGTGGGAGGAGCTGGGTGCTGAAACCACGCCCACCAAGCGTGACAGTAGTGACGGCAGCAGCAATCCACCTGTCACTCAAGTGGCCACGCCCTTAATTATGCAGAACTTTAAGGTTTAATATAATTCAAACGGATGAGTAATAACCCCCCCCCCCCCTCACAGTTATCATGAAGGGCAAAATTAGCTATATAGACCAAAACCACTTTTGTACCAGACTGTAAACATACTTTTTCTGCTGTAAAGTTGGGCATTTTAACATGGGGTGGGTCTATTGGATTGACTCCGCCTCTAGCGGCCAGTCGATGAATTACAGCTTTAGTCACGTCCGTGTTGGCTTCAAGCCGGAGGTTGACGCTTGGTTCTGACCTTCGTCACAGACAATCTTCTTAGTTGCCTTTTTTTCTAGAAATCATAAGAAATTATATATCACTTGAAAACTTAAAATCACAAAATGCATCCTTTTTAAATTCGTCCATTGCATTATCATGGAAATAGTACATCAAAATCATGTTACGAACTTTTCGTTCATGAATTATACAAATGTAAGTTTGGATAGTGCACTTTAATGTCTATATTCAAGAATGTAAGGGGCAGTTAAGGGGTTAATATGACTATGTAGTAATAATAATTTTTATTTTGATGTAATATTTAATATTATATATTTATATAAATAAAAAAATAAAAATTATGGTAGTTGCACTGTAATTAAAAAAAGTGCTGTCAAAATAAAAGTCTTTGTTAACATAATAAATGTGTGTGTACTGTGTATATTTATTATGTACATATAAATAGACACACATGCATGTATATATTTAAGAAAAAAATGAAATATTTCTATATAAATTAAATTATGTGACTATAAATTAGTGGTGGGCCGTTATCGGCGTTAACGTGCTGCGTTAACGTGAGACTCTTATCGGGCGATAAAAAAAATATCGCCGTTAATCTATTCTCAAAGTTGGGTTGGGAGCTGGGTCTATACTACGCAAGCTATGATGACTTTCACCCTGATATTTTAGCGCGGATGTATACCTAGCCGAATTGCACTGTAGGGGGCGAGAACGAGTCTTCGAACTAGAGGCTCGCAGTCCGTGATGGACAGATTGTTAACGGCTGGTCTATGTGGTAATACAATCGGGCAGGACATCCAAACGCTCACCTATCATTCATCAACCTCAAATATGGCTTTTCATCTGAAAGATGTATGTAGTAGCAACTTTACACGGCCGCTCAATATGATGTTAACCTAGAGAAATGTGCGCTATTGAAGTGTTTGTGTGGCGAGTGGAAGCGCGTTTGCTGCAGGACAGGCTCCGGTGCGCTCACTTGCTCTTATATCTCCGTCATTCTTGGTCATACAGAAAAAAGTAGCCTAATACATCTTTCGAATCTGTAAAGACTCTACGTTTATTTGTGTGCACTCAGAATAACAACGAAACGTTGCGCTTTTAAGCAAACAGGATGCGCTTTAGGTCTCATGTGAACTTGAGCGAGAAACTTCGAAACTCGAATATATCTAAAAATACAGTACATAGAAAAAAATATATATAGAGAGTGAAATGTCTAAAAAAATTAAAATAGAAGACGTGTGGGTTAGCATGGATGATTTACATGAAATTTAATCTGTGCAACACTGTGCATAAGATGGCTTTCAGTTCAATATAATAACAAAAAACGACATTTTGGGTTGTTATTCAACTAATAAGGTGGGCACGCTGTGATCTGTACTATATTTTTACTGTAATTGACAGTTATCGGCAAAAAAAAACAAACAAACAACAACACGGGAGTGGGATGGAATGGGAGTCGTTCTTCCGGGAGTGGAACGGGATTTTCCTCCAGTTTTTTCGTGGGATTGGGACGGGAAGAGATTAAAGATTGTGATGCATTTTGGAAACAGGAGATGAGCCCCTGGTCTAATGCGCCACCTGGCTTGAGAAACCCGTTCTCAAAGACTTACTTTTAGTCATTATTTGGGTAGCACACATATTCTGAATGCCTTCGGCAGAATTCAAATGAGCCATTTTAATCTAGATTAATCTAGATTAATTCCAAGATTAATCTAGATTAATCTAGATTAAAAAAAATTAATCTATGCCCACCTCTACTATAAATACATACATGTAAATATTTTCTAAATATACTGTATGTGTGTGTATTTATATGTACATAATAAATATACACAGTACACACATATGGATGCGATTAATCATGATTAATTGTTTGAGAGCAGATATATATATATATTTAGATTTAAGTCTTAATTTCCAAACATTTAAACAGTCAACATCATGCTTTTATTTTGAGTGTTTGGTGCAAATAATAATAAATGCGCTGCCGGTTTCAGAGTGAAACCAGTGAAGCATTTATTTATTCAATAAATCACAGACTGCGATATCAGTTTTCAGAGTATTCATATCTTTATGATATTAAGATCATATTAAGTAAATTAAAAAAAATCATAAATATATGATTTGATATGATTACGATTCGACT
>CM049797.1:37214917-37217417 GCA_027422405.1 Ptychobarbus kaznakovi
AATTAAAATACATAAAAAGTAATGGAGCTCTATTTGAAGTGTTGCTAATTTAAGACATTTGCATTTTGAGGCCGTGTTTCATTTTATTACATTTTCTTTATTTGGTTTTAAAGTATTAATTTTTCCCAGCCACCAGTTTAAATATATCAAAAAGTGTATATTTTTAATTGTCACTAGTGGTACATTTGACCAGTATTTGCCATACTTTGTTTCATATTAAAAATATGCAATATGGAAATAATTAAACAGCAAGATTTGGTTTTCAAAAAGCCTTTTTCCCAAAAGGTACATCTGGAAAACGGGGGGGGTCGTCTTATCTTATATTCGGGTCAATACAGTAATTAAGTGGCTTAAACAATTAGAAGTTACTATGGCACAGTAATAATTTACTACTTTCTCCTGTTGTACTGTTATTTCCTCTTTACCTGAGCATATGTAATGAGGATAAAAAAACAAACAAACATGCAAATAAGTTCAAACAACCATTCAATATCTATTATTTCCTGAATATTACTGATGAACTGATCAAAAAGTAGCCTACTGGTCACATGCGTTTTACTACTATATAGTATTATAGTAATAATTTAGTTTTATTGTTGGGTTCCCTTTTTCCTGATAATTTCTAATGAGGATAAAAAACAAACAAACATGCAAATAAGTTCAAACATCAATTCAATATCTACTATTTCCTGAATATTATGAAATCCAAGAGGGCCGGCCCCCTGATGACGCCATAATATGCAAATTAGTTGAGTGTATTTACACCCCACATAAACTTTCGGTCACGCCCAACGTTTTTCTAATTTACAGTAGATCTCTATCTTTAACCCCTTTCAAGCCACAAGCTTTTGAAACCTTGATGTCTGAAATATGTGTTCTGTGTGAACGGCTCGGGTTCAGTTTTCATCTTCTCTGCGTTGATGTTCTGTTTTACTGTAGTATTGTGAATGAGCGGCGCTGCATTAGCCGAGAAAATATTAAAATGCCACGATATTTACATCGTCATCGCCACTGATAAAGCGCACCTAACATTCAAATGCAATGTTTTTGACATTCAAATTATGGGTGTAACGATTCATCGGTATATCGATTGCGATACATGACGATACGATACATCGATGCCATGCATAAAATACCGATATCTGTCGTATAAACAGGGCACTTTTATTTTGGCACAGTCCACATTTTCACATAAAAAATTTCACATAATCCCCGTCTATGCATTTCCGCCAACGCGTGCATTCTCCTTCAATCTCACGCGTCAGGACTCGATATAAGGACTGCCCGAAGCATAAAAGACGCTCGGGATTGTTGGAGTAACAGTCGAGTGCTGTGTGAGAAGTTTCCCGCGCACACATCTGAAGCGCGTGCACACACACACGTCTGAAGCACACACACACATCTGAAGCGCACGCACACACACACGTCTGAAGCGCACGCGCACACACACCTGAAGCTTTCGCACACACACATCTGAAGCGCGCACACACATCTGAAGCGCGCACACACACATCTGAAGCGCGCACACACATATCTGAAGAGCACGCACCCACACACATCTGAAGCGCACGCACACACACACGTCTGAAGCGCACACACACACACATCTGAAGCGCGCAGACACACATCTGAAGCGTGCGCGCACACACACCTGAAGCGCGCACACACACATCTGAAGCGGAGGATCAGCTCTCCTCCGCTTTTTTGAGCATGGATGAATAAAAACAGGCAAAACTACATCAAAATGCATGTTTTGGCTAATATTCTTGTAAACAGTAGGTTAAGAAAAGCATGTGTCTTAATGTAAACAGTGGAGAAAAAAGGCATGTGTATCAGTATATTAAATCTGTGCTTTCATTCTTAAAGTGAAAGCAAACTAATAATAAATCTAATGCTGTCAGAGAAAAATACAAGTAAATAAATAACTTGTAACATCAAAAAGTTTTAATTTACAGGCTATTTAATTTATACAGTGAAGACTATGCAGTTATTTTACATTTGATTATTATATTTCTGTAGCGTACCTGAACATGTATTGTAGACTGAGCTGAGAAACACTGTTTATTGAACTTGTATTGTATTTATTTTCTGCTGTTGCTTGTAATTTGGTTATCTGTAGAAAAGATGTTTAGCACTGAGCCCATAGCAGCATTTTTAGATTCATGTTCATGTTATGTATTTTTGGCTGCATTTGTGAGTTAATAAAATGTAGATGGTTGTTTAAAATAGGTATATAATATATTGATATATCGAACGATGTACTCCTGTATCGTATCGTAGATTTATTTGAGGTATCGGCAAATATCGTATCGCTGGGTATGAGAATCGATATCGTATCGAATCGTGACGATTTAAACTCTTAATTCAAATGTAGATTTGTATTTTAAATTAGAGTTTTCGAAATTACATTTTTTTTTTTGGGACCGCCCTACTGAATTGTCTTAGTTATTAATTTTATTCCTGCTGGCTGTGTGGCAGGAATAATCCTGACCCTATGAAG
>CM049797.1:37219917-37229917 GCA_027422405.1 Ptychobarbus kaznakovi
ACTGTCCTTATGAACATGAACGGTTCTTCAGAGCATAGGCTTCTCTTGCCTACTCCTTGCTGCCAGAGAGCTGGCAGCGCTTCAATTTAGATCTTGTTTTCAAAATCACACATTTAAATTTCCTCTACTGAAAGAAAGTGAGATAGGCTAACAAATAAAAGTATAGTCTGCACAAAATTGTATTTATTTTTGTATTCGTCTTGTCAAGAGTCAATCTTTTATTGAGAGCAAAATATTAAACGTTTAACATTTTGCTGCCAACACAGTAGGAAAAAAAGTGTCACAGAGAAAATAAATATATACAAAAATTGTATTCCTTTTTATTCGTCTTGTCAGGATACAATTAGTTTAACCTTTACAACACAATAGGAAAAAGTGTTGCAGAGGGGAAAAAAGTAGGTTGTACAAAAATAGCCTATTATAATTGTATTCGTCTTGTTAAAATATAAAAAATATTGCTGTAAACAGAGTAGCCTCTGAAAAGTGTCGCAGAAGAACAATAAATAAATTATACATCTGTAATTTAAAATGATAGGCTAAGCAAAATATAAACAAAACCGAGTTGAACGTTGTGGCGAGGGGGGCGTGGGAAGGTGAAACGCGGTAATGGGAGAGCGGGTTCTGAGACGAGCGGTGAAACGGAGGGCAAGTGAATGATAATTAACACCTGTGTCTAATTCCAGTGATTGTCGGAGAGACAATAGAAAAGGGCCCCGCAGTCCTGGAAGGGGAAGAGAGAGCAAGCATGAGCGCGAGCGCAGTCTCTTCCAGAGATTGATACGGACAGCAGGAAGCAGACGACCGGCACTTTTATGATTGTTTCTGAGAGTTACCTTTTTATTGGTCGGATCAATAAAGTCCCCGTTGGCTCGTCACCCCTGACTTCCTCGTCTTCCTTCCCTACGAACTTGAACCTTGTTACAAACGTTCTTCAAGGACAGCACATCCACACTTTGCTTCATCTTTATTCTGCTCTGTCACTCAACAACAACATGCCTGTTCTGTCTGCGAGCCATATATTCACCACTGGTGAATAGCCTGCTCTGAGCATTGTTATGCACTTGCGCACAAACCTCGCAAATAAAACCAAGCACTGATTCATGCGTGCAGCACGTGCATAACAGTCGAGTAAAGGCTGTACCGATTCCTGAATAAAGCGCAGATATGCTGTTCTGAAAGGACGTCATGAACGGGATATTGTTAGACCGCCCGCTCCCGTTTAAATTGCACCAGAGTTACTGACCGCTGCCGCGTTTTATTCAGGAATTGAATCCCGTGTCGCAAGAAATCTGGTCACAAGAAATCAGCCGCAGAATGCAGACCTCTATATGGTAGCCCATAAGTGATAAAAAATAATAAAATAAAAGCGTGGCAAGACTCAGAAAAAAGGTGCTTTTGAGAACAACGTGCGGGCCGCTCTAACACTAAACTTTGATGTCAAGTAGGGGGCCACAAAATATCATCCCGCGGGCCTCAAATGGCCCCCGGGCCGCGAGTTTGAGACCCCTGCTTTAAACTGATCAAAAGTGATGATAAAGACATTTATAATATTACAAAAGATTTCTATTTCAGATCAATTATGTTCTTCTGAACTTTCTATTCATCAAAGAAACCTGAAAAAATTATACTTCAACATAATAATAATAATAAATGTGTTTTGAGCAGCAAATAAGCATATTATACTGATTTCTGGAGATCATGTGACACTGGAGTAATGATGCTGAAAATACAGCTTTGATCACAGAAATAAATGACATTTTAACACATATTAAAATAGAAATCAGTTATTTTAAACAGTAAAAATATTTCACAATTTTACTGTAGTATTTGGATCAAATAAATGCATGCTTGGTGAGCAGAAGAGACTGTATGTTAGTGTATAAAGGAGCTGAAATATGATATAAACATGAAAGATGTTCTTCGTGACCGGCTGCTCGTGACTTTAACATGAGATCATGCTGAATGGGAATTGCATTGCTAAAAAATGTGAAACATAATTCTCCTGTACATGCCTTGAACATTGAGTTTTAAAAAAACATATTATTTGTCAACTACCCAAATGCACTGGTTTTTAACGGCTGATTAAAGGGTTCATTAACCATTCCCTCAAATATAGGCTCATCAGAACTACCGACCCGAGCCCGTATTTTATTTTAATTTTATTAAATTATATTCATGCTTCAGCTATTAAAATAGTTCAGTTTTGTATGTAATGGCAAAGTGATTATATTTCGTTTTTTTATTTTTTTTATTAAGTTAATTTAGAAAAACGTTTGGAGCATTTTTTGTTCGTTAAATACGTTTTTTTCTTTCTTAAAGTTAACGACCAAGCGGCCAGGGGCAGATCATAGCTTATATTTGATTATTTTAGCCTTCTCAAATCATCATGACTTGCCTAAAATAAAATCACAGACACTGTAAATATATATCTATATTGAAAGCTTTCAAATACTACTTAACAAAATAAATCAAAACGTTTTGATTATAATCATAATCCAAAAGGACCCCGCCCATGTTAAAATACCCAACTTTACAGCAGAAAAGTATGTTTACAGCCTGGTACAAAAAGTGGTTTTGGTCTATATTTTGCCCTTCGTGATAACTGTGTTTTTTTATAACTCATCCGTTTGAATTATATTAAGCCTTTAGGTGCTGCATAATTAAGGGCGTGGCCACTTGAGTGACAGGTTGATTGCTGCTGCCTCGCGCTAGGTGGGCGTGGTTTCAGCAACTAGCTCCACCCACCTCCCGCCTTTTAACCCATCCGGGAGTGACGCACGGCCGGCTCCGCCCACTTTGAGCTCCGAAAACCCTGGTCAGAAACCGACGGGGGACGTCACGTCCATTTCTTTTACAGTCTATGGTTTGGACGCAGAACCCTTCAGCTGCGCCGACTCAGACTCGTGTTGTTTCCAGCAGAGAGCACTAATTGATGGATGTCTAAAATATAAAAATAAGGAGATGCATAACCCCTGGCCCGCGTCTGAACTATGACGTGAAAATTTGCCCTAGAGGCGTATAAAAACCGGGGCCCAAATGCAGGGCTCTGATTCCCTCGTTGTTTACGGACTCGCGTGTGGTTCTGAGGAACACGAGGAGAAGTGTTATCATGAACGTCAGGCTCCAGAAATGGCCATAAAAGCAGCAGTCGTCCGCCGCCGGCGCTCGAGGTCGTTGAGAATTGCTCAAATGTTTTCCTTTTGCGTTTCACAGTCAGCACGAGGGGGAGTAAATGATGACCGAATCCACATTTTTGGGTGATTTAAACACTTTTTTGTCTCTCTCTCTAAGCTGATTCATGTCCCAGTCAGTGGATATATGAAACACAAATCTTCTGCCGTCTCATATTTGCCGTGTTTATGTGTCTGAACTCATCAGTCATGATCGTTTCGGGTTTCCTCATGGCACAGAGTAATGAATGGGACTCATTAAAGAGGTCAGATTGGTGTTTATGATGGGGTTGAGGTGATGTACTGTGAGCTGACCGCATTGATGATTATATTTACTATTATGGCCGGGCAATGTAGACAAGAATTCATATCTCTGTATTTTTTGGCTGATTTGTGATATATGGTATATATTTATATAAAAGACAAGTCCTAATCCCAGCTGAACACCTCTGGTGTGACTTTAAATGAGCCAAAAACTCATCACCAAACACTTGTACGTTCATTATATGGACAAAAGTACTGGCACCCCTTCTTTAGAAGAGAAAAGGCACTTACAAACTGTGCCAACAAAGAAATGAATGCACTTAAAAATTGTATTTCCACCTCTGTTACACCAGTTTTGAAGTGTATGAAAGGACTGTACCCATATGTACAAGTCATTAGTGTTCGGTGATGAGGTTTTGGCTCATTTAAAGTCACACCAGAGGTGTTCAGCTGCTTTCTGCAGACCAGTCAAGTTCTTCCACACTGACTGAATCATCATTTCTCTTTGATCCTTGTCTTATACACAGAGACACTGTCATGTTAGAATAGAAAAGGGTCCAAACTGTTGCTATACAATTAGATTCCCTAGAATATCATTATATGCTTAAACATTAAGATTTGTACTCATGGAGATTACTAAAGCAGTCAAACCTTTCATTAGAAGGGGGTGCCAATACTTTTGGCAATATAGTGTATATATATATCGCATCCCATCCAATTAATAGACATGAAAACAAATAGTGAATGTGACAATGTAAGCCTATATATAATGTGCAAAAAGTGTTAAAATCACATTACATTCTAACATTGTAACATTTTAAAGCAGAAGCTGCTTTCAGATGATGTATAAAACATTGACCCTCGTGACTGGTTCTGTGGTCCAGGGTCGCACATGTTATCATTGACCCTCGTGACTGGTTCTGTGGTCCAGGGTCGCACATGTTATCATTGACCCTCGTGACTGGTTCTGTGGTCCAGGGTCGCACATGTTATCATTGACTCTCGTGACTGGTTCTGTGGTCCAGGGTCGCACATGTTATCATTGACCCTCGTGACTGGTTCTGTGGTCCAGGGTCGCACATGTTATCATTGACCCTCGTGACTGGTTCTGTGGTCCAGGGTCACACATGTTATCATGCGTTCTCATGTTCAGTGTTCATGTGTTGTCCTTTCCCTCATGTGTTTGCAGAAGCGCTCCAGCGGCCGGATTTCGAGGCTCCGGGTCTGTCCGAGGTGGCGCGCTGGAACTCCAAAGAGAACCTGCTGGCGGGACCCAGCGAAAATGACCCCAATCTGTTCGTAGCACTGTATGACTTCGTCGCGAGCGGCGATAACACGCTCAGCATCACTAAAGGTGAGCACCACAACCACGCTTCATCATCCGAATACGCACTTCATCATGACTCCGTCTAGAAGATGTCATTAATACCAGTGAAGTTTCACCGTAATCACTGCTAGTTTCAGTACCACAGAAATGCTCAAGTGTTAATAATGTGCTATTGATAGTTTAAAATCATTAAATTAAGCCTTATGTTGTATTCCGGTCATTTTAATCTGGAGAGTATTTTATTTTCCCCGTTAATGCTGGTTAATGACATTGGGCTAAAACGTGCACAGGGTGTAATAATCCCCCCCCCCACACACACACATTGGTACACTTGTGATGTTGCCCGGGTCAAAAATGAACGGCCTACAAAACATTGCTTATAGATCTCTCATTATGCTAATTAGATTCAATCCTTTTATCAACTTTTTTTTGTTTAACTGATTGATCATACCCCTTATTGATCTGAGCTTTAGTGAATATAGCCAAAATGATCTGTAAATTATGTTTTTTTTACTCCTAAACTGAGGAGCATAAGAGCACAAAACCAGTCATAAGGGCCAATTTTGTGAAATTTAGATTTATGCATTAACTGAAAACTGAATAAATAATATTTCCATTGATGTATGGTTTGGACAATATTTGAAAATCTGAGGGTGCAAAAAAAATCTAAATATTGAGAAAATCATCTTTAAAGTTGTTCTTAGCAATGCATATTACTAATCAATAATTGAGTTTTGATATATTTACGGTACAAAATATCTTCATGGAACATGATCTTAATATCTAATGATTTTTGGCATAAAATGTATAATTTTGACCCATACAATGTATTGTTGTCTATTGCTACAAATATAGCTGTGCTGCTTATGACTGTCTCCAGGGTCACATACTGTATCATTCAGATATGAGAAAGCAAGTTGATTAAAACATTAAATCCAAGATTTGCTGATAATCTCGCATAACAAGATTACAAGCAGTTTTTAAAAGGCCAGTCTTTTTGTGGAGGAACACCAAAAGAGGTGAAGTGCTTTAAGGTATCTGCACAAGCTAATAATGTACGGATCAGATTTCGTTCGTCCTGCTTTCATTAACCAAGAAACTGTGTACAGTAAAGTCTCCTTTAAGATGGGCGTTTCGTTCTAGTGCATGCTGTATCAACAGCAGACCTCACATTATTGAATGAGCTTTCTTGTTTTGATCTGGGACTCCTGCAGTCAAGCTGCTCTTTGTTCTGCCGTTAATTAGTCGTCGTATGAGGTCACATGACTGACTGATATTTGCTGCACATTCTTCATCTCTCCCCCTCTTCCTTTATCTTACTCAACATGTCAGTTCTTTCCATTCAGCTGGTCAGAATCAGTGAGAGGAAGATCTACAGCCGTCCAGACGCCCGTCACTTCATTAGATTATAGTGTGGTTCATAACGAGCTGTTATTAGTGCACAGGGTCTCCTGTAGAAGTCTCAGACAGTACAGCTTTGTTTATTCAGCAGATGCTTTTAATGAATGCGAACCCCGCAAGCAATTTGACGAAGAGCCAAACATACTCATAGTACACGATGAAAAAGTGTGGCCCAAGCCATGAGTCTTTATGATAAACAAATCAAAAGAGATCAAAAATGATCTTGTGCTTGGTTCCATTCACATGTAACACGCTTTCAAGTCAATAATAGAATCAATTCTTGAAATAAAAATAAAAAGAGCAAAAACACAAAATTCTTGAAATAAAAATAAAAATAGAGCAAAAAAAACTAAATTCTTGAAATAAAAATAAAAATAGAGCAAAAAAACTAAATTCTTGAATTAAAAATAAAAATAGAGCAAAAAAACTAAATTCTTGAATTAAAAATAAAAATAGAGCAAAAAAACTAAATTCTTGATTTAAAAATAAAAAGAGCAAAAAAACTAAATTCTTGAAATAAAAATAAAAAGAGCAAAAAAACTAAATTCTTAAAATAAAAATAGAGCAAAAAAACTAAATTCTTAAAATAAAAATAGAGCAAAAAACTAAATTCTTGAAATAAAAATAAAAATAGAGCAAAAAAAACTAAATTCTTGAAATAAAAATAAAAATAGAGCAAAAAACTAAATTCTTGAAATAAAAATAGAGCAAAAAACTCAATTCTAAAAAAAAAAGTAAAAAATAAAATTCTAAAAAGTAATCTGATTGTGTAACGTTACCCCTCTGCTGACCGCTTTAATAGACATTGATACGATCGTAACCGTTTCTCACGCTGTGATCAGGAGAGAAGCTGAGGGTTCTGGGATACAATCACAATGGGGAGTGGTGCGAGGCGCAGACCAAGAACGGCCAGGGCTGGGTTCCCAGCAACTACATCACGCCCGTCAACAGCCTGGAGAAGCACAGCTGGTACCACGGACCCGTGTCCCGCAACGCCGCCGAGTACCTGCTGAGCAGCGGCATCAACGGCAGCTTTCTGGTGCGCGAGAGCGAGAGCAGCCCGGGACAGAGGTCCATCTCGCTGCGCTACGAGGGCCGCGTCTACCACTACCGCATCAACACGGCCTCGGACGGCAAGGTGAGAGAACGAGAGCGCTTCCACCGACGCCATTAATCGAGTGAGTGAGTGAGTTAACGAATCGAGTGAGTCAATGATTCAATTACCCATTCATAAAGACTCGTTCGAACGAATCAATTCAGTGATCAAATCAGAGACTTGCCGCCACCTACTGGCAATTATTTCCAAAGTATCTTTCTGTTATTTAAATCATTTAATACATTCAAAATTGTATATTTAAAGCATAAACCCCAACATTAATTGAATTGCTTTTATGCCAGCGTTATTAAATGTCTGAAAATACACCTGTAAGCCACTTTTGTGTCACCTCTGTAGTGCGCATGTATTTCTTAAATACTGATTTCATTTGATTGGCATCTTATTCTACTTGTTTTAATTAGAAATGATAAAAAACTCATAAATATTTTTTTTTAATCTGACACAAAAAATGAGATATTTTTAATAAAGTTATAAAAATGTGATTATTGATTTGAGGGTGGTTTGAAGCACAAGCGGTCCTAAAAAGAGGAGTAAGCATGTACCTGCTCTGGTTCCTCTGCAGCTGTACGTGTCGTCGGAGAGCCGCTTTAACACGCTGGCGGAGCTGGTTCACCATCACTCCACCGTGTCCGACGGTCTGATCACCACGCTGCATTACCCAGCGCCCAAACGCAACAAGCCCACCATCTACGGCGTCTCGCCCAACTACGACAAATGGGAGATGGAGCGCACCGACATCACCATGAAGCACAAGCTGGGCGGAGGGCAGTATGGAGAGGTGTACGAGGGCGTGTGGAAGAAGTACAACCTGACCGTGGCCGTCAAAACACTAAAGGTCAGAGACACGGAGACATACACGTCACACTGCGTTCGTTTTAGTACTCGGGATTGCACTCTGGTTTTCTAGAGGCATTCACACGAGTTAAATGACTTAAGATAGGAAGTCTTGCTTTCAAAAAAAAATCTACATTTTGTTATTTTTTGCTTAAAATGAGCACAAATATCTGCCCATGGGGCAAGAGAAGTTATCTTGTTTAGCCTTTGAATTAAGATATTTTTGCTAATTTTAAGCAAAAACTAACAACATTTTTATTATTATTTTTTCTGAAATGAGACATAATATTGTATTGCATTCCAGACGCATTCACATGACAAGTAAAATTACTTTTTTCTAAAATGTTGAATGTTTGCTAAAAAAATATATATATATTTGTTTTTGTTTAGCCTTTTAATAAAGATATTTTTGCTCATTTTAAGCAAAAACTAACAATGTTTAGTTTTTTCCCTGGAAACAAGACATCTTTTATTGCATTGACATGACAAATAAAATTACTTGACATTAAGCCTTGTTTTCTAAAAACAAAAATAATAATACAAATTTAAATTTTTTGCTTAAAATGAGTAAAAATATCTTAATTCAAAGGCTAAAAAAATATATTTTTCTTGCCCCATCGCCAGATATTTTTGCTCGTTTTAAACAAAAAAATAAAAAAAATAATTTATGATTTTTATATGAATTTAATGATTTTTTTTTCTTCTGAAAACAAGACATAATATTTATTGCATTGAAGTTGCATTAACATGACAAATAAAAAAACAACAGAAATAAGACATTTTATTGCATTCCAGACGCATTCACATGACAAGTAAAATGACTTGCATGAATGTTGAATGTTTTCTAAAAAAAATATATATACAGGTGCTGGTCATATAATTAGAATATCATCAAAAAGTTTTATTTCACAAATTCCATTCAAAAAGTGAAACTTGTATAATGTATACATTCATTCCACACAGACTGATATATTTCAAGTGTTTATTTATTTTAATTGTGATGATTATAAGTGACAACTAATGAAAACCCCAAATTCAGTATCTCAGAAAATTAGAATATTGTGAAAAGGTTCAATATTTAAGACACCTGGTGCCACACTCTAATCAGCTAATTAACTCAAAACACCTGCAAAGGCCTTTAAATGGTCTCTTAGTGTAGTTCTGTAGGCTACACAATCATGGGGAAGACTGCTGACTTGACAGTTGTCCAAAAGACGACCATTGACACCTTGCACAAGGAGGGCAAGACACAAAAGGTCATTGCAAAAGAGGCTGGCTGTTCACAGAGCTCTGTGTCCAAGCACATTAATAGAGAGGCGAAGGGAAGGAAAAGATGTGGTAGAAAAAAGTGTACAAGCAATAGGGATAACCGCACCCTGGAGAGGATTGTGAAACAAAACCCATTCAAAAATGTGGGGGAGATTCACAAAGAGTGGACTGCAGCTGGAGTCAGTGCTTCAAGAACCACTACGCACAGACGTATGCAAGGTTCAAGGTTCAAGGTTTCTTTATTTGTCACATAATAAATTATACAGGGTATAATCAGAAGTGAAATGTAAATCAAATCAGGTCCGCTCAGTGGACAGTGCAAAGAATAAAAGTAAAATTAAATCAAAGTTACACAAAACAAGAGCATATATATATATATATATATATATATATATATATATAGGTAAAGTAAAAAAAATAATAATAATAATAAAGAAATAGAGTAAAATGTGCAATAGAATAAAAAGTGCAAAACAAATAAGATGTGCAAAACAGTTTACTGGGACTTAATAAATAGTAATATGAACAAGAGGGATGAGAGGGATGTGCAAACGGGTTGCAAGACATGGGTTTCAGCTGTCGCATTCCTTGTGTCAAGCCACTCTTGAACAACAGACA
>CM049797.1:37234917-37257417 GCA_027422405.1 Ptychobarbus kaznakovi
CTGTTATGCCAAAAATCATTAGATATTAAGATCATGTTACATGAAGATATTTAGTACATTTAATATCATAAATATATTTTTTGATTATTAATATGCATTGCTAAGAATTAATTTGAACAACTTTAAAGATGATTTTTTTGCATCCTCAGATTACAGATTTTCAAATATTGTCCAATCACAACAAACCATACATCAATGTAAATATTATTTATTCAGCTTTCAGATGATGTATAAATCTAAATTTCGTAAAATGGACCCTTATGACTGGTTTTGTGCTCCAGGGTCACATATGATTTATTTTGTAACCAATGCAACTTAAACCAGTAAGTGGAAGACGTGTCTATGTCTGTGAGTTTTTGTGCTGAACAGTCTATCAAACACGAATCGACCAATTTTTTGTTTCTTAACAAAGAGATGATCCCGTGTTTTTCTCTGATGCCAGGTGTGTGCACACGGGAGCCTCCGTTTTACATCATCACCGAGTTCATGACGCACGGAAACCTGCTGGATTACCTGCGTGACTGTAATCACGAGGAGGTCAATGCTGTGGTGCTGCTCCACATGGCCACGCAGATCTCCTCCGCCATGGAGTATCTGGAGAAGAAGAACTTCATCCACAGGTGAGCCGGAACACGCGAGTCGTACACGCCAGTCGATTGTTATTAAATAGTCACCGTGTCGCTTCTTCACACTGTTCTGTAGCTGGAGCCTTTCTCTGAGTGATGAGAAGGGACTTCACAAGTTTTATAGCAGTGTGTGTGTGTGTGAGAGAGAGGGAGAGAGTGTGTGCGAGTGTGTGTGTGCGAGTGTGAGAGAGAGTGTGCGTGCGTGCGTGTGAGAGAGTGTGAGAGAAAGAGTGTGTGAGAAAGAGAGAGAGTGCGTGTGCGAGAGTGTGTGTGTGCGTGCGAGAGTGTGTGTGTGTGTGTGTGTGTGACTTTCTCTCGGTCTGATTTACTAAAACAAGCAAGCAACAATTTCTTAAACAGACATTATAAAAAGATCCTTCACAGGTATTTCACTAAATGTATTTATTGCATTCCGTGAACTAAAACGTTACAGGACAAAGTAGGGCTGATTTTATATTTTGCCAGAATGGAATTAGTTAGAAATCATAAATTTGAGTAGAAATATATTTTCCTCGTATCTCTGAACATATAATATGTATAAGACACGTGTAGTTGTAGTTCATGGAGAGTGGTTTGTTTAACATCATCATGTTGACAGCTTCACTCGAAATTTAAGTTTCTTTAAATGAAAAGAAAGTTGCTTCAATCACGCTGTAGTTAAATTTTCAAGTTGACTAGTTAAAAATCGTTACAAAATGGATATGTTTTGCCATATCGCCCAAGACGAAGGTACATCATGGTATTAGTATTATATTATTAATATTCCAGTTATGATCTGGCTCTTGTTTCAGGGATCTGGCGGCCCGTAACTGCTTAGTTGGGGAAAACCACTTGGTTAAAGTGGCAGATTTTGGCCTGAGTCGGCTGATGACTGAAGAAACCTACATAGCCCATGTAGGAGCCAAGTTCCCCATAAAATGGACCGCCCCGGAGAGCCTGGCCTATAACAAATTCTCCATCAAGTCAGATGTGTGGGGTAAGCAAAGTCAATGCGGTTGACGCTGAATTCACTTCTTAGGTCGAGACGTTATCTTATACGTGACACTGACACTTTTAACTCTTTAGCATTTGGCGTCCTGCTTTGGGAAATCGCCACCTATGGGATGTCTCCGTACCCTGGAATCGACTTGTCCCAAGTGTACGAGCTACTAGAGAAAGACTACCGCATGGACCGACCCGAGGGATGCCCAGAGAAAGTCTATGAGCTCATGAGGGCCTGTAAGTAGCTCTTCAGATCAGGACCAAAAGATAGACAAGCTCAAGTTTTTGAACAGGATGATTAAAACAAAGGTGACCTATTATGCCCCTTTTAACAAGATGTAAAATAAGACGTCCCCAAAAGTGTGTATGTGACGGTTTAGCTCAAAATACCTCTGATTTTATAGCTTGTTAAAATTAAGTGTATGAACCAAAACGTGCCGGTTTTTTTTGTGCTTGTCCCTTTAAATGCAAATGAGCTGGTGCTCCGGCCCCCTTTTCAGAAGAGGGCGGAGCTTCAAGAGCTGGCAAAAACAAAAGTCAAACTCAGTCCCACTTGTGATTATGAGCTCAACAAATTAAAACGGTCGACTTCACATGTGCAATTTTTAACTACCACATTACTATTTATGATCATTCTGGTGGCACCGGTGAAAACCTTTCACATTGCGTGAAAAGCGAGGCGAATCGTCGACAAACAGTGCTTTGATCGTTGGTATTGATGCCGCTTTAAGAATCAACTTTTGCAAAAATCCAGCATTGAACTGGCCCTCCTTTGTGAGGCACTCCGGCGTAAATTGATTGGCACAAACATAGGACTTTTGGCGTATCTCCAGCAGGAAAACAGTAATGGCAGATTGCTTTTTCTCACTGTGTCTATGCTAATAGGGCAGAGAGCGTCACAAATGGGCGGGAATTGTCCCTAAATCTGGAATCGAGTGTTCAGAGAGATTCTTTATGATTTATTGGGATTACAAAAAATGAGTGGGGGCATTTTTACCATTATAGGCTGGCTGTTTGTGTTCTTATAAAAGTTATTTTTGCATAATACAGGGGTCACCAGACTCGGTCCCGGAGGGCCGGTGTCTTGCAGAGTTTAGCTCCAACCCTAATTGAACCAGCTAATCAAGGTCTTAAAACTTACAAGCAGGTGTGTTGAGGCAAGTTGGAGCTAAACTCTGCAGGACACCGGCCCTCCGGGACTTTTGGGATAATAGGTCCCCTGTAAGCTTTATAATACAGGCCTTTCGGACTGACCTTCGTGCTTCTCTCTTAAGGTTGGAGGTGGAACCCTGCAGAGCGGCCGTCTTTTGCTGAAACCCACCAGGCGTTTGAGACGATGTTTCAAGAGTCCAGTATCTCCGACGGTAAGACTCCGTCTCTGGAGATTTAGAGTTTACGTGTGCTTTCTTGTGGCTTATCTTCACTCTTCGTGGGTTGCAGAGGTGGAGAAAGAGTTGGGGAAAAAGGGTAAGAAGCTGACACTGGGTCCGATACAGCAGGCTCCGGAACTTCCCACTAAGACGAGGACACTGCGAAGACATACGGATGGCGACAGTCTGGGTAAGCGTAACGTTCGCAGTGAGTTCTGAGGTGTTTTCTGCAGGCTGATAAAGCCGTACTCTTTTCCAGACGCAGCAGAGGCCGAGGTCACCGGGTTCCCGAGGCCTGTCCTTGATAGCAACCTAAACGAAGACGACCGCTTCCTAGCCAAAGATAAGTTCAGAATGAATCCGTTCAGTTTAATTAAGAAAAAGAAGAGAACGGCTCCGGCTCCGCCTAAACGAAGCAGCTCCTTCGGGAAGATGGATGGGCACCTGGATCATAAAGGACTGACTTCCGACTGCAAAGATAATTTCAATAACGATAGCATCGACCTTTCGAAATTGGTCGGAGTCACCAATGGAGCCCTGGTGTATCCCGGTCAGCTCTTTCCATCTCATTCACGGAAAAAGGGCAGCGGAGCGAAGCTTGCCACGACTCCACCTGCAGAAGAAGACCCCATGTCAAACTCTAAGCGCTTCTTACGGTCGTCTTCCGCCTCTAGTATGCCTCCCGGGTCCGAGCGCACCGAGTGGAAGTCGGTCACTTTGCCCCGTGATATCCAGTCGTCTCACTTCGACTCCGGCACCTTCGGAGGAAAGCCAGCTCTGCCTCGCAAGAAAGCTGATTGTGTGTCCCGTGGTGGCACCCTCACTCCGCCACCGCGCCTTCCCAAGAAACCCGACTCGGATGCACCCGACGAAGTGTTTAAGGACTCGGAATCTAGTCCTGGATCGAGTCCTTTAACTCTGACGCCGAAGCTCAGCCGTCGGACGGAAAGCTCCAAAACGAGCGCCTTGCAAGCGGAGCTGTTCAAACCCAATGTGCTTCCACCTCTTGGAGACGAATGCAGACCTCGTAGGCTCAAGAACTCTTCTGAAGTCCCTGGACTTAGAGAGAAGGGGAAGTTCGCCAAACCCAAACCAGCTCCTCCGCCACCTCCGGTCTCGAGCGGCAAATCTGGAAAGACTTCGAGGAGTCCCACTTTTGATGTTTCTTCGGATACCAAAGTCAAAGGCTCGTCTGAACAAAGCCCCAGCTCCGGAGAACAAGGCAAAGGCGTGAGCCTTTCCCAAGAAAGTGCTAGGAAAGCGCCAAAAAACACCTCAAAGGTGCAGCCCCCAAAGACGACTTCTATATCCCTAAGCAGTCCGCTACCAGGGATGGGAACGGGATCGGCCGTCGGTGATCCGGGATCCAACTTCATTCCCCTCATGACAACTCGCCGCTCGCTAAGAAAGACGCGCCAGCCGTCAGAGCGGCTCTCCAACTCCTGCATCACACGTGAGATGGTCTTGGACAGCACCGAGCTCCTGCGAGCCGCCATCGGCCGCGTTTCAGAGCAGACCGGCAGCCACAGCGCGGTGCTGGAAGCCGGCAAGAATCTGTCCAAGTATTGCGCGAGCTACGTCGAGTCCATCCAGCAGATGCGCAACAAGTTTTCCTTCCGCGAAGCCATCAATAAGTTGGAGAGCAGCCTGCGTGAGCTGCAGATCTGCCCCGCCGCCACCGGGGGAGCCAACACGCCTCAAGACTTTTCAAAGCTGCTTTCCTCCGTCAAGGAGATTGGTGACATTGTTCAGAGGTAGCGGAGAAGAGTTCGTATGGGACCGATATCATCGGAGTGTCTGGGTTTGACTGCGACGTGACACATTTCCATCAAATCAAATAGAGGAATATTTACGGACGCTTGTTACTGAGCACGGATGCAGGGGAACGGTAGCCCAGGTCCAAGTCGTAGTCAGTCTTTCTCTGTAATTCCTTGACTGCAAAAAATTGTTTCTTCCTTTTTGGTTTGTTTTCTAGTATAAATATCTAAAAATTCTTGAATCAAGGTGCACCTAACCCTAACCCTAAACTGCTTAAGATATGTATTTTCTGAAAAAAAAATCTAAATTGTTAGTTTTAGCTTAAAACAAGCACGAAAAAATCTACCAATGGAGCAAGAAAAATTATCATGTTTAGCCTTTGAATTAAGAATTTTTCTTACCACATTGTCAGATATCTGTACTGGTTTCAAGCAAAAACTCACTTAATTTTAACTTTTTCTTTTTTTAAATGAGACAATTTTTACTGTAAGTTTTGTTTTATATATATTTTGGCTGGAAAAAAATTCTAAGAAAAGCATTTTTTCACACTGCAAAAAAAGATTTTCTTAGTATTTGTGTCTTGTTTTCTAGTGTAAATGTCTACAAATTCTGTAATTAAGATGCTTGATAAGTAAAATTATTACGTCTTGTTTTCAGGAAGAAAAAAAATCTATACATTTTGTACATAAAAAAAATCCATAAATCAAATTTTTTTTTTCACAAGATTTTTACTACATTGGCAGAGATTTTTGACAATTTCAATACAATATCTTAAGTAATTTAACTTAAGTCAAGATTTTGTACATATTTAGACTAGAAAACAAGACGAAAATACTACGAAGGGAATATTTTTTGCAGTTCTTCTCTAAGTATTTGTTAAAAACAGCATTATTTCATGACTGACAGAAAAACACCTCACACTTCTTACAGGATCATAATGTGTTTCTGACTTACAGACACACGATCATAGTATAGATAAAGACTGTTTAGCTTAGTTTTCTTCGCGTGGTTGGTCAAGAAAACGCTTTGTTTGCGAGATGTGAACGGTCCCTGTGATATGAGGAACTTCATTATGTAATCGCCTGATGATTGCGACGCTGTGCCATGATCGTAAACCTCTGTTTCCAGATGTTCCTTCACTACATAAACGCTTTTTCCACACTACACCGTTGCCTTACAGAGACTCGCTGAACATACACGGATCAGCGAAACGAAGCGGTCTCGAGGAGAAAGACGCTGTATATGTATAGATGTTTTTGTAATGTCCTCGGAAAGTTGCCTCTTGAAAGGTTTTCCACACACCACTGAAGATCACTGGCTTTATCCAATGACCACAAGCCACATGATTCTCTCACTGAACTCTCTTGTGTGTTTTGCTTGTGTAGTTGAATTAAAGCAGTTGTTTGCCGTCTGACTGTGACGGTCTGCTTTTAATTCCACAGTGTTGTCATGTCTTTCCTCTTAAAATAAATCATGCCACTACGTTTTCATTTGTATTCAACATTGATTCTTCCTGTAACCATGGTGCAATTTTTGTTGCATTAAATACAAAGCAATTTTGCTACTTGAACGGCATCAAGGGTTTGTGTTTCTGTGCTTTCGCACGACACACGGGTGTTCGTCTTCACTTTAAATGCTTATTCAGAATGAAGCAGAAACGCTTTTCTGTCTAGAGCACTTTTATTGTCATCGTTAAAATCACATACACTGATTTTTCAAACGTTCGCACAGCTCCTTCAACGTTTATACATATGTACTGTCTTTACTCGGCGAGAAGAGGTCATTCACACGGTTCAAAAGGACTAGATCTGCCTCGCGTCTCTTCAGCCGGATGTGTGAGAGTTTATGAGTGCTGTTTCATCAGCAGATCTGATTTCATATGGTACATACACTGATGCTGCTTCAGAAGAAGCTGTGCGTGGTGCTGTTAATACACAAGCCTGAAGCCGTTTCCGTCACATTCATCTATACAAAAACAGTAGCAGTGTTGTAAAACTCCTCCAGTCCGAACTGCATGTTGAGCTTAAACGGTGAATTAATAACAATAAGGCAACATAAAATAACGGTGGTGAGGACATATGAATGTATACTGATATGATGAAGGGGGCGATGGAAGAATCGGTCTTTCCATAAAGTGTCTTTGATTCATAAAGCTGTCCGACCAAAACTGACTCTCACTCATGCATGCGTTCGCGAGTTCGGAACAGGAGACTTTCTTCTGGTTGTAAATCTGAAATGAGTGTAACCACTGCATGTTTACAGATGCAATGCATACAGGTGCATTTAAAAATGCAATGCATTATTCTGAACACAGGTGCATTTAAAAACGCAATGCATTATTCTAAGCACAGGTGCATTTTTAAATGCAATGCATTATTCTGAACACAGGTGCATTTAAAAATGCAATGCATTATTCTGAACACAGGTGCATTTAAAAATGCAATGCATTATTCTGCACCCTCGATCTAGTGCTCTTTAGCAGCAGGAGCATTAGACGGGCGTCTGTCCTGAACAGAACGTTTCTCCTGTGCACTCTATGACAGCCTTGAACATGTCACAAACCACTTCGGCTCTCATTCGGGGGGAAAAACGGCAGCAGAAATGCATTCGATGTTCTCAATATGATCCTAATGCAAGCTGGGTCTCGTTTCTGTGGCGTCACACTGTTGAGCTATTAAAAAATGCATCAATAAAAAGGCTGAACTGAAGTGTGACGTGATGAGCAGCGGTTAGTGCGATCAGAAGATGATGGGAATGCAAGAACACACCGACCAGAGAGAGTGAGGACGGACAGATGAAGGGAGGAGGGAATGAGCGCATGTAGCCGTGATCCTCCTCTCTCGGGGACGGCCGAGTGTGTGATGGAGCAGGAGGAGGATGATGAAGGTCATTAACAGCCACACCCTTCCCTCTGCGGCTGTGGTTCGCTGGTGAGCCGACCGCCCTGCGGCGCCGACGGTTTGTGCTGCACGCCCGACTCAGCCGCGTTCAGATCCAGACTGCCGTCTTGGATGTTCTGATAGATCTTCTTAGCTGCTTCCAGAAACGCGTCTTCCACATTCTCTCCTCTGCGAGCACAAACACACGGTCAGCATCTATATGCTCACGAGAGATTCAAATATAGATACAAGAATCAAGACAAGCTGATCTCACCAGAAAACCTACAGTCATTTATTCAAACACCTTCAGTGTGTGTGTGTGTGTGTGTGTGTGTGTGAGAGAGAGTGTGTGTGTGTGTGTGAGAGTGTGTGCATGCGTGAGTGTGAGTGTGAGAGTGCATGCGTGTGTGTGAGTGTGCGTGTGTGAGAGTGGATGCATGTGAGTGTGTGCATGTGTGAGAGAGTGTGTGTGTGTGTGTGTGTGAGAGTGCGTGTGGGTGTGTGCATGCGTGTGTGTGTGCATGCGTGAGAGTGTGTGCTTGTGTGTGTGAGAGTGTGTGTGTGCGTGCGTGCATGCGTGAGAGTGTGCTTGTGTGTGCGTGCATGTGAGAGTGCGTGTGCATGTGAGAGTGTGTGCGTGTGAGAGTGTGTGCGTGTGAGAGTGTGTGTGTGCGTGCGTGCGCGTGAGAGTGCGTGTGAGAGTGTGTGTGTGCGTGTGAGAGCGTGTGCTTGTGAGTGCGTGCGTGAGTGAGAGTGTGTGCGTGAGTTCGAGTGTGTGTGTGTGTGTGCGTGCATGCGTGAGAGTGTGTGCGAGAGTGTGTGCATGCGTGAAAGTGTGTGTGAGAGTGAGTGCATGTGAGTGTGTGCGTGTGAGAGTGTGTGTGTGCATGTGAGAGTGTGTGCTTGTGAGTGTGTGCGTGCATGCGTGAGAGTGTGTGCTTGTGAGTGTGTGAGTGCATGCGTGAGAGTGTGAGTGCATGCGTGAGTGTGCGTGCATGCGTGAGAGTGTGTGCGTGCATGCGTGAGAGTGTGTGTGTGAGAGTGTGTGTGCGTGCCAAATCTTCACTTACATAAATTAACTATAGTGTCCAGCAACCACTAGTATAAAAATATAAAAAAATTATATATTTGTATTTTACAAGGTGGTAATTGCACATGATAAACAATGAAGCATGCTAAAAACGATATGGCATGCTAGGAACATGCGCAGTGTTAAAGCTGTTTCTAGTGTTATGATGGAGTTTGTAGAAGGAATTAATGTCAGAAATCTTGACAGCAGTGACAAGAATTATGACAATTCTATGGTATCAAAAAATTTGATCTTATTAAAATAACTATGTGACCCTGGAGCCAGTCATACGCAGCACAGGTATATTTGTAGCAATAGACAATAATGCATTGTATGGCTCAAAATTATACATTTTTATTTTATGACAAAAATCATTAGATATTAAAATAATGTAAATATATCAAAACTGAATTATTGATTATTATTATGCATTGCTCAGAACTTCATTTGAACAACTTTAAAGATGATTTTCTCAATATTTAGATTTTTTGCACCCTCAGATTCCAGATGTTCAAATATTGTCCAAACCATACATCAATGCAAAGATGATGTATAAATCTCAAAAGTACCCGTATGGCTGGTTTTGTATGGATCATTATCGTGATAATGGCCCCTAACTCATGTCAGGGTTTTCTTCATAAACACGAATGAACAGGTTCTCTGATGTGTGGCTGGAATCACTCACGTTTTAGCGCTGGCCTCCAGGAACAGCAGACCTGTGAACACGAACACAAAAACACACGTGAGACCGGGTCAGCGCCGTCATGTGACCCGTCATGTGACCGACCGGCGCTCGGCTCACCGTTCTCTTCGGCGAACTGCTTGGCCTCTTCATACGTCACATCTCGCTGTGCTTCCAGATCTGCTTTGTTTCCTATGAGAATGATGACCTGCACAAACACAGCAGAGGAACCTGAGCCGGTCACTGACGACCAATAGAAGCCACCAATAGAAGCCACCAATAGAAGCCACCAATAGAACCCACCAATAGAACGCCACCAATAGAACCCACCAATAGAACCCAATAGAACAGTGATGCAGCCGACACTATTGAATACTTGACGGGACTTGGCATGACAAATCCTGCGACGCTTTAAATCTCAAGAGCCATCTCCAGGCGCTAGACGAGGTAAACGATGCCAGCGATGACCCGAGATACCTCTCTGGGCCGCGGTTCCTTAAAACTGCATTAGTGCAGCAAGCACAACGCATGAGCCATTCAGTGCGGCTGGAAACATTGTCAACATGTTCGTTAAAGAATTGTAGATCGGTGTAGAAAAGCCACAGTAGGCATTTATGTTTACGGGTTAATTATTATCAGGCCAATGCAGATTTTACAGCAATATTTGGTAATGAATATTTAACTTTATTTTTTCGATTGCCTATTTATTTTAGTGTTTCGCAGGCTGTGTTTACTGACAGAAGTGCTCAAATAAACACGCCTCATTTATATGAGTCATGTGTCGTGTTCCCGCCTCTTATGTCCTTATTTGGTTTGTTTCCTGTCCTTGTTAAAGGCACAGTACACACAAAAATGAAACTCCTGTCATCATTTACTCAGAAGTAGTTACAAACCTGTATGAATGTGTTTGTTCTGAACACAAAGTTAGATATTTTGAAGAAAGTTTGTAAGCAGGCTGTTTTGGGGCACCAGTGACTTCCATAGAAGGAAAATAAATACTGTATGTACAAGTCATTAGTGTTTGGTGATGAGTTTGTGGCTCATTTAAAGTCACACCAGAGGTGTTCAGCTGGTTTCTGCAGACCAGTCAAGTTCTTCCACACTGACTGAATCATCATTTCTCTTTGATTCTTGTCTTATACACAGAGACACTGTCATGTTAGAATAGAAAAGGGTCCTGTCCAAACTGTTGCTATACAATTAGATTCCCTAGAATATCATTATATGCTTAAACATTAAGATTTACACTCATGGAAATTACTAAAGTAGTCAAAACTTTCATTAGAAGGGGTGCCAATACTTTTGGCAATATAGTGTATATTAAATATATAACAACGCCGCGTCACTGATGGTAATTGGTTGTAAATCTGCCACGGTCTCCGTGTGTCTCATCCTCACATTATGTCCGCAGGCTAAGCTCAGACTCACAGTATTGGGGTTGGTCAGGTTCCTGGCGTCGGTCAGCCAGCTGCTGAGGTGGTTGTAAGTGCTTCTCCTGTACGACACACACACACACAGCATCAGTCTCCATCATCAGAGCCTCAGAGAGAGACGTCTCGATGACTGAAGGTACCTGGTGATGTCGTAGACCATCAGCGCTCCCGCCGCTCCTCTGTAGTAGCTGCGCGTGACGGCTCTGAAGCGCTCCTGACCCGCCGTGTCCCAGATCTGCAGCTTGACCTTCTGACCGCTGACCTCGATGATCCTGGTGCCGAACTCCACGCCGATGGTGTGCGGACAGTCGGTCATGACTGCTCATCAACCACAACAACAACAACGACGACGGAGTCAGAGATGCCAACCCGTCAAAATAAAAGTCTAAACTAGCCTCGTATCATATACACACAGAACTATTCACGACAACCCGTCAAAATAAAAGTCTAAACTAGCCTCGTATCATATACACACAGAACTATTCACGGCAACCCGTCAAAATAAAAGTCTAAACTAGCCTCGTATCATATACACGCAGAACTATTAACGG
The DNA here is from genome assembly GCA_027422405.1 of Ptychobarbus kaznakovi. Classification (NCBI taxonomy): domain Eukaryota; kingdom Metazoa; phylum Chordata; class Actinopteri; order Cypriniformes; family Cyprinidae; genus Ptychobarbus; species Ptychobarbus kaznakovi. The sequence goes on from CM049797.1 coordinate 37,246,267, forward strand.
TAACCCGTCAAAATAAAAGTCTAAACTAGCCTCGTATCATATACACACAGAACTATTCAGAATCGAAATACACGCGTCTTATCGAATACCCGGTTCTTGGACATTTGGAAGCGGGTTTCGATACCCGACCCAACAAACAGGTGTGTCACGCCCCTTTAAACCAGCCGTCAATCACACACGGAGCACAGGGCTGGCGTGTGTTTAACATGCGGACGACCCCGTGTCGTACTCACACTTCTTCTCTGTGAACTGGTGCAGTAAGCAGGACTTCCCGACGCCCATGTCTCCTGTGGAGAGAGAGCAGACGTGAGAGACGCGACACACACACGAGCGAACGCATCGCTGCGAGGATGATGAGGAGGATTTACTCACCGATGATGATGTACTTGAAGATGTAGGAGTAGTTGTAGGGTGCAGTGGCCATCGCCGCTCTGAAACACACACACACACACGCGTGAGTTACACGGATAGAGACGTGATCATCACAGTTACACGGACACACACAGCTATCATGACTGACAGCAGACCTGATGATCTAGCATCCTGTCCATGAATGTCACACACACACACACACTGACTAGCTAACGCTACATTCGCGCCTCATCAGTTTGGCGCCGACAACACACTGCAAGCGTAACACGTAACACACACATTTACAACGACAATCACACATTACACAGTTACACAACAACAGCAGACATCACATGCTTTTGTGACAGCTATGACAGCACTGACACTGGATGCACAGAGTCCTTGATGCCACACATTACGATGCGCGCTTGTCGTTGTTTATCGTAACAGCTCATGTGTCAACATGACATGTCACACACTACACACACACAATCTGTACAACACATGTCACAGCAGCTAACAGTATATATGTGCATTGCGTGTTGCTATGGTCTTGTTGCCTTTTCGTGCTGATGGCTAGCTAACGCTAGCGGCTGATTCGCGCCTCTGGATCGAGTTTGGCGCCGATTGCGCGCGCTCCGCGGGGTAACGCTCGGGAGAGCGGAGTGTGAACGCGTGGTGTGTGTGTCTGTCACGCGTGTTCTCACCTGTAGTCGCGTGTGTTTGCTGTAAATCAGTGTGTTCAGCTGCTGATTATCCGGATCCCGGTCAAGATGGCGGCGGCACAAAGACTCACTGACGCAGTTCAGTGGCTCGCCGGCCCGCGGCGCCAGAGGACGCGCGCTTTACTGCATTCGATCTTTTAAAGGGGACATGACATGAAAAAACAAATTTGCCTTGATATTTTGGCATATAAGAGGTATTTGTAATTGTACCATTAAAACATCCTGGAAGTTTCATAGCTTAAAACATCCTCCTCCTCCTGCTTCTTCTTCTTTTAGGTGCATTAATTACCGCCACCTACTGATCAGGAGTGTGGCTCAGAATCAAAACAAACCCTTGAATTCACTGTATTTTATTATTTAAACCAGTGTCCTTTAAAGAGAAAGTTTGTATCACCCAAAAATGTTTATCAAATCCAATTTCTCTTAATTTTCCTTAAGGTCATCAATTAATATATTCCTTTCCGGTAACACTTTAGAATAGGGAGCACTTATTCACTATTATCTACGACTTTTACCTAAATAAATAGCTGCTTATTAATAGTTGGTAAGGTAGTTGTTAAGTCTGGGTGTTGGGTAAGATTAGAGATGTAGAATAAGGCATTAATATGTGCTTAAGTACTAATAAATGGCTAATATTCTAGTAATTTGCATGCTAATATGCAACTAAGAGACTGTAATATAAAGTGTTACTTTCTTTCCTTGCTGTATCTTGGATATTGCAACATGTTAAATTAAATATTTACAGTTTCACGTTTCTACTCGAACAAAACATCCTCCTCATTATTTAAACAAAGTCTTTATTTCATCAAGCTCCAAACATCGCTGGATCTGAGGCGCATGATGACGTCACAATGGCACACTCATTTGCATAAACCCCGCCTCCAGAGCAAGACATCGACCAATAGTCATCTTCTCACCATAGACTCCGCCCACTGGCGCTCAGTTGCTAACGGCTGACTCGCGTCACGTCAAACGCTAATAGAAATGACGCTATCTTGTCTGCACTGATATCATATACAGATGTCTGTCGTCAGCAGCTCAAATGCAGTGAAATAACGTTCGCTTTCATGTCAGAGGATCATATGTTTGTTCGGAGCATTTTGTTTTGTAATCGAGGCACGGAGAGTCACAAAGAAGCATTTGTTGAACGATGAAGCGATACTAGATCTGACCCCAGCTGCATCACAAACCATAAGTACATGATTTTATAACGCTTTATCTGGAAATTACTGTTTTATTTTGATCATGTCGTCAAGCATGACCTTAAAGCATACAATAGTGAGGGGGCGTTGTCACAGTCTGTTTCCTAGAAAATTATGTTAGCCAATCATAACAGTGGCTGGATCCTGACGAGCCTTAAAGGAGACATGCCCCTTAAAAACAGGTCGTTTTAGACAGAGGGTTGAAATTGAAAAGGTTTTGTGTGTGTGTACGTGTGTGTGTGTGTGCATGCGTGTGTGTGTGTGTGTCTCTAGGTGTGTGCGTCTCTGTGTGTGTGTGTGTGTGTGTGTGTGCGTGTCTCTATGTGTGCGTGTGTGTGTGTGTGTGTGTGTGTGTGTGTGTGTGTGCGCGCGTGTATGTGCGTGTCTCTGTGTGTGTGCCCGCGTGTGTGTCTGTGTGTGCGTGAACGTGCGTGTGTGTGTTTGTGTGTGTGTGTCTCTGTGTGTGCGCTTTATTAACATTATAAGTAAACTTCAATGAACATATACTCTCCTCCTGGACGAGTCGGAGTGAACTAATAGAGTCTTGCACAGAGACCAGCGGATATTCCTCAAATAACATGTTGAATATCAGTTTGTTTCTCACCGAACCCTATCGTATACCGAAATACAGACCTCTCTGTCATACTTTTTGCAAGTTTGATGTGTTCTGCCACAAACAGCCTTTATATGGACGAGCATGTGCAGGATTTTAACAAAAAAATCTATTTTCATGGCACACAGCATCAGAACAACACAAGGGTGAGTAAATAACGACTTCGTTTCATTTTTGGGTGAACTGTCCCTTTAAATCACATGCGGAAATGGGATGGAACACGTGATATAATTGGTTGAATATGTGTGACACTTCTGCCATTCATTCACTATATCTGCTGGTCAGTCAAAAGTATAAAATTTTCTTTTATGCCAAAAATCATCAGGATATTAAGATCATGTTCCATGAAGATATTTAGTACATTTCCTATCTTATATATATAAAAACTACATTTTTTATTATTAATATGCATTGCTAAGAATTAATTTGAACAACTTTAAAGATGATTTTCTCAATATTTAGATTTTTTGCACCCTCAGATTCCATATTTTCAAATGTTGTCCTATCATAACAAACCATATACAGTAATGGAAAGATAATTTATTTATTCCTAATTGACCCTTATGACTGGTTTTGTGCTCCAGGGTTACATTACCAAGCAAACTTATTTTGGATATATTAGAATTTTAAATAATTTTAAACTCACTCTGGTAAAAACAGTGTTTATTTCCCATCTTTTAAACCTCAGTAATGTGATATTAGTTAGTTATGTGAATGTTTCCAGGATCCTTCAGACTTTCCTTTATTCAGATGATTTCAGAACAGCTCACATAATCATAAAGGATGGCTATATTTACAGAAAGATGAAATATTGTATATCGAGCACTGATCACACATTCACACAAGATAGATGACAGTGAATGTGGTGTCATGATCACATTTAGTTTAATACACATAACGAGTTCACAGGCGGAACAACGACAAAACAGTATATACAAATAAATATGAAGTTAATCCGCACTTCACGAGTGTGCTGGATATTATACATTAATAACAACATGGATTTAAAGTGACCGTTCACCCAGAAATTAACAAGATTAGATTTTTAGCTGAAATTCTGGTCCTTGGGGATTGACACATATAATGCAAGTCAATGGGTGCCGTCGCTTTGAGAGCCAAAAAAGCATTTAAGGCAGCACAAAATGAATCCCGGTGGCTCCTGATGATATATTGAGTGCTTATGAAGCGAAACGTTTGAAACTGAAGATTATTTACAGCATTATTACCTGAAATCCAGAGCATCAGGCAAATGTGAAAATCTGATTATTTTCTGTGAACTGGTTCTTTCAGACAGATTGAACTGATTCAAATAAACGATTCACCAGTTCGTTCACGTAATCATGTAGTGCCGTTCATTTAGAGCCTATAATCATTCATCATTGAATCATAATCATTATAACCATGTGTATACTCATTTCACTGACTGAGTCATTTATATTATTAATATTTGGACGCAAGATCTAACATAAGCACATAAAGTGAATAAACCAGTCTTCATCAGCTCACCTTTTTACATAAACAATGAGAAAACATAACAACGCGTATTTCTTCCCTGAGTTCACGCATCGAGTCGAGTCGAACTGATTCCTCAGTTCAGTGACTGAATCAGTTCGTTCATCACAGGATCAGATACGAGAAAGAATGATTCAAAAGAACCGGTTCAATGGAATGGTTCAAAAGAACCGCTTCGATGGAATGATTCAAAAGAACCGCTTCGATGGAATGATTCAAAAGAACCGGTCCAACGGAATGGTTCAAAATAACCGGTCCAATAGAATGATTCAAAAGAACCGGTTCAATATAATAATTCAAAAGAACCGGTTCAATAGAATGATTCAAAATAACCGGTCCAATAAAATGATTCAATAGAACCGGTTCAATAGAATGATTCAAACGAACCGGGTCAATAGAATGATTCAAAATAACTGATCCAATAGAATGATTTAAACGAACCGGTTCAATAGAATGATTCAAAATAACTGATCCAATAGAATGATTCAAAAGAACCGGTTCGATGGAATGATTCAAAAGAACCGGTTCGATGGAATGATTCAAAAGAACCGGTTCGATGGAATGATTCAAAAGAACCGCTTCGATGGAATGATTCAAAAGAACCAGTTCGATGGAATGATTCAAAAGAACCGGTTCGATGGAATGATTCAAAATAACTGATCCAATAGAATGATTCAAAATAACCGGTTCAATAGAATGATTCAATAGAACCGGTTCGATATAATAATTCAAAAGAACCGGTTCAATAGAATGATTCAAAATAATTGATCCAATAGAATGATTCAAAAGAACCGGTTCAATAGAATGATTCAAAATAATTGATCCAATAGAATGATTCAAAAGAACCGGTTCAATAGAATGATTCAAAATAACTGATCCAATAGAATGATTCAAAAGAACCGGTTCAATAGAATGATTCGTTAGCGAGTCACTCGTTTGCCTGAAGCTCTCGATTACAGCTGATTATAATTAATATTCAGTTTTTTGCACAGACAATCATTTCACTCAATATATCGTCAGGAGCCACGGGATTTTATGTTGCCTGATATGCTTTTTTGACTCTCAGAGTGACGGCACCCATTGACTTGCATTTTATGAATCACGATTTCAGCTAAAAATCATATATTTACTGTTCTACTATAGAACAACCGTCACCAAATGTCATGGATGACCTGAGGATGAATACATTAACAGCAAATTAAAACAATTTCAGTGAACTGTTCCTTTAACATGAACATGATCTTCATTAAAACCAGTGGGTTCGGTTCAGAAATCATTACTATAATTAGTATGCATATACATGCACAACAGGCCTGTAATATACCCAGCAGAACATAACTCACCATCTGAAAGAACAATTATTCACATTCACAACGTAAGATAAGCAAGATTAACGTAAACACAGCCCACTATGAACACTCTTGTAATTCGCTTCGCTGCAAAAAATGATGTGAATTTAACGGTAACACTGTAAATATGCCACAGTAAAAACCTGTTAAATGGTTAACGGTAAGTGAAAAACTGACATTACATGTAATTTTACAGTAGTATATCGTCTCTGGAAGTGAAAAACCTGCGTTATATTTAAAATTTGATGTTTATTTTTAGTTTTGTCTTATCAGGTGTGTACATTAGTGTTTTATGTTACGTCTAATGTTGTTAAATTAATGTTTATTGCATATTTGAGCTTAACGAGTCTACCTATGATGGTGTTTAGAGTTTGTGTGAATGTGCACTTTCTATATATGTTATTATTTAAAAGCGGCTTTGGTTCATCAGGTAATTTCTCATAATCACCTGCTTTTGGTGGTTATTAAAAGGTACAAAACAGATTTCAGCACTTTAATAGGTTGGTATATTAACATTATATCAGTTAATGAAATTACGGTATTTAACTGTAAATTTAAGTTAAATCCGTGAAAACTAAAATGTTGCTAGTGTATTTTTACGGTAAAATTCTGTTACGGTTTTTACCGTAACTTTATGGATTTTTTGGGGTGGGGGTTCAAGTGGTGTGTGTGTGTGTGTGTGTGTGAGAGAGAGAGTGTGTGAGTGTGTGTGTGTGTGTGTGTGTGTGTGTGAGAGAGAGAGAGTGTGTGTGTGTGAGAGTGTATGTGTGTGTGAGAGATCAGAGACTGATGATGATCACACTAATGTGAGTGTGTGTGTGTGTGTGTGTGTGTGTGTGTGTGTGTGTGTGTGTGTGTGTGTGTGTGTGTGTGTGTGTGTGTGTGTGTGTGTGTGTGTGTGTGTGTGTGTGTGTGTGTGTGTGTGTGTGTGTGTGTGTGTGTGTGTGTGTGTGTGTGTGTGTGTGTGTGTGTGTGTGTGTGTCTGTGTGTGTGTAAGTAACTGGAAGCGAGCAGAGCAGGGCTGTTTCTAAAGCATGTCTGCGGTTAAAAACTAAGCTCAGAATCCATTCCGGAGAGAGTCGTGATGCATTCTCATAATCGATGCAGAATAATCACAATGCATGGAATCGTGGTCCCAGCTCTAGCAGTGTATCAGAAGCACATGTGTGTGAGCGCGAGCAGCAGCAGGAGCGTGCGCTGCAGTGGATGACAGTGAAGGGCTCTGTTGCACAGGTCCGAGGCACAGCAGTGGATGGAGACTCCGGGCAGCTCCTGCTGCTGACAGTGACGAGAGGTGGCACAGCCGCTGGTGAGGACCATACCCAGCGCCGCTGCACAGAGAGAGAGAGAGAGAGAGAGAGAGAGAGAGAGAGAGCAGAGAGAGGCAGAGAGAGAGAGAGGGCAAACAAAAAAAATTAGTCATTGGTGTTTGGTGATGAGTTTGTGGCTCATTTAAAGTCACACCAGAGGTGTTCAGCTGCTTTCTGCAGACCAGTCAAGTTCTTCCACACTGACTGAATCATAATTTCTCTTTGATTCTTGTCTTATACACAGAGACACTGTCATGTTAGAATAGAAAAGGGTTCTGTCCAAACTGTTGCTATACAATTAGATTCCCTAGAATATCATTATATGCTTAAACATTAAGATTTGTACTCATGGAAATTACTAAAGTAGTCAAACCTTTCATTAGAAGGGGTTCATTTCAAATACTTTTGGCAATATAGTGTATTTGAGACATGCTGTGTTCAGAGGTGACAACATCAAACTATCAGCATTTTAGCAGCAGAGGACAAACAGGAGAAGAGCGGTACACGTGTTACGCAACGGTTCAAGCGGATAAACGCTTCTTGCTGAGATGAAAGAAACACAGTTCAAGACGTCTCTTTGCTGACGGCTGTCATCAGCAGCTCTGTTCTCCTGAGCCGGTGGAAAGCAGCGCTGTGTCAGCCGTTTGCTCGCATGGCCGGGAGATTGACATGAACGTCAGCGCGCTTCATTATCGACACTCTTTAGTGCTTCTGTGCTTGCCTAGTAATAACAGACCGGCACGTCTGAGACTGATGTGTTTCTGAGTTCAGACAAACTCATCGATTTTCTGTCAATCAAAACACCTTCAACTTAAAAAAGTTCAGTTGCTGCCTTAAAGGGGTCATGAACTGAGAAACCAATATTCCTTTGATCTTTTGACAGATAAGAGGTCATTGTATTATAAAAACATGATGTACGTTTCAGAACTCAGAACTCTCTTTTTAGTCTAAAAACAGATTATATTGAAGAAAGTCTGCCAAAACGACAGCTTGTGGAACGTTCTACTCTATGATGTAATAGTGTGGATAAGCACTGCCCACCACACAAGAAAAACAACTCCTGCTTCTACATCCCTGCCTGTTCAGCCCGCCCACCGATTCTACACCACTGCCTGTTCAGCCCGCCCACTGATTCTACACCACTGCCTGTTCAGCCCGCCCACCGATTCTACACCACTGCCTGTTCAGCCCGCCCACCGATTCTACACCACTGCCTGTTCAGCCCGCCCACCGATTCTACACCACTGCCTGTTCAGCCCGCCCACCGATTCTACATCACTGCCTGTTCAGCCCGCCCACCGATTCTACACCACTGCCTGTTCAGCCCGCCCACCGATTCTACACCACTGCCTGTTTAGCCCCGCCCACCGATTCTACACCACTGCCTGTTTAGCCCCGCCCACCGATTCTACACCACTGCCTGTTTAGCCCCACCCACTGATTCTACACCACTGCCTGTTTAGCCCCGCCCACCGATTCCACACCACTGCCTGTTTAGCCCCGCCCATCGATTCTATATTGCTGCTTGTTTAGCCCCGACCACCAATTCTACACCACTGCCTGTTTAGCCCCGCCCACCGATTCTACACCACTGACTGTTTAGCCCCACCCACTGATTCTACACCACTGCCTGTTTAGCCCCGCCCACCGATTCCACACCACAACCTGTTTAGCCCCGCCCACTGAGTCTACACCACTGCCTGTTTAGCCCCACCCACTGATTCTACTCCACTGCCCGTTTAGCCCCACTCACCAATACATATCGCTACATGTTTAGCCCCGCCCACCGATTCCACATCACTGCCTGTTTAGCCCCGCCCAACTTCTAAATTATGATGATTTTCGATGTAAAATTCTTGTAAACATTATAAGTGGACCTCAGAGAACAGTACAAAATAAAAAACAAAGGCATGACCCCTTAAGATCGGTTAGTCACTGCAGCTAAAATCTTGTCTAACTGAATCTCTTCTTTTTATATGTGCAGATTCTTTGCACAGATGTCAGTTATATCTGAGGTCATTTCCCGATGAATGTCCAAATTATGGCAGAAGATTAAATTTGTGTAATCTTTGCATATGTGGGTCAGGGTGGACTCATGCACACAAACACTCGGTGGATTTGGAAACAAGTAAGAAAGGCCAGAGATGTTCTTGAGACGGAGAAGGTGACTCACTGCTCTCGGTCTTGATGCAGAAGCGGTGCTTGAAGCCCTTGTGCGAGTGTGTGCATGTGATGACCTCTGGATTAGTGCAGCCCACGTCCACATACTTCTGCCCGTGGAAGACGTTACAGCCGTAACACTGCAGGCCGGAGACTGAGAGGAGAAGCACATCATCATCATCAGAGAGACCAAACACTGTCTGGAAGTGATGTGCGCTCTCAGAAAGAAAGGTACAAAAGCTGGGGCGAGACCTTTTCAAACGATTCACTTTTGTACCTTTTAGGTTCAAATATGGACACTTTAAGTAATAATATGCATCTTTAAAGGTACCAAAATGGACCCTTTAGGTACATCCATGTACTTTTTGAAAAGGTACCAGCTTTTGTATCTTTATTTCTGAGGGTGTGCTATATATTCCCACCTTATTGCACCCATAAAATTAGCTTAAAAATATGTACCTGCTTTAAATCGGTGATATTGCATAATATTTAGGACTTGAATAAAACCATTAAATGTACATGTAACCATTTTTTGATGCTTTCTTCTCTTCCTATTCGTTTTTCAAGACAATGTGTTGTATATGGGGTGAAAAATAAACACTTTACCAGATCAAACGAAATATAGTTATTTTTAGTATTTTGAATGTTTTGCTATTTCAACCTTATTTGACCCATAAAAATACGTTTTGTAAGAATAACAAAATGCATTTAGATTGATTCAGGAATATAATTGATGAATTGTAAAAAGCCAAATTCAGATAAATATTTTCATGAAGTAGTGGATTTTTTTTAATGCATTCTTATTAAACTTGTAACATCTTGTCCAGGGACAGCGGATGAAAAATAGCCTTTCATATTAATGTACAATTTTTTTTTTTGTTTCTTTTGTTTTTTTATTTAACATATATATACAAATAAACATACACACTTTCACACTCTCTCACACTCTCTGTCTCACACACACACACGCACGCACACACACACACACACACACACTCACACTCACCCCGTGTGGAAAGCAGTGCGGATAGTGTGAGTCCGAGCCCGTAGAGCAGCAGCGCGTGTGGAGTCATCAGTGTCCGTCTGTCCGCTATACAGGGCTCCAAGCGCACCTGAGATCCAGCGCGTCTCAAGACTCCTCAGGAGACATCATCTCCTCCTGCAGACGGACACGCGTCTGGAGGAGCAAAGCGGGTTCCTCCCGCTCTCTCTCTGTTCTGCGCGCGCGCTCTTGTGTGTGTGAGAGAGAGTGTGAGTGTGTGAGAGATCATAGACTGATGATGATGATCACACTAATGTGAGTGTGTGTGTGTGTGTGTGTGTGTGTGTGTGTGTGTGTGTGTGCGTGCGTGTGTGTGTGTGTGTGTGTGCGTGTGTGTGTGTGTCAGTGTGTGTGTGTGTGTGTGTGTGTGTGTGTGTGTGTGTGTGTGTGTGTGTGTGTGTGTGTGTGTGTGTGTGTGTGTGTGTGTGTGTGTGTGTGTGTGTGTGTGTGTGTGTGTGTGTGTGTGTGTGTGTGTGTGTGTGTGTGTGAGAGAGAGGGTGTGAGAGTGTGTGTGATGATCACACTAATCATGTGAGTGTGTGTGTGTGTGTGTGTGTGTGTGTGTGTGTGTGTGTGTGTGTGTGTGTGTGTGTGTGTGTGTGTGTGTGTGTGTGTGTGTGTGTGTGTGTGTGTGTGTGTGTGAGTGTGTGTGTGTGTGTGTGTGTGTGTGTGTGTGTGTGTGTGTGTGTGTGTGTGTGTGTGTGTGTGTGTGTGTGTGTTGTGTGTGAGTGAGAGGTGTGAGAGATCAGAGACTGATGATGATCACACTAATCATGTGAGAGTGTGTGTGTGTGTGCGTGTGTGAGTGTGTGAGAAACAAGAGATGTGTGTGTGTGGTGTGTGTGTGTGTGTGTGTGTGTGTTGTGTGTGTGTGTGATGTGAAACCC
>CM049797.1:37262417-37269917 GCA_027422405.1 Ptychobarbus kaznakovi
GCAGCGGACGGTGGATATTTGTGGCGGTCGATGTGGATATTGTGGATGACTTCTCTCTCATCACATTCTACTAGTGCTTCAGTTTCGGAAATTTCACGCTTAGTAACACATGCAACTGTATCCTCGCCAAAATGCAATAGTGAAAAGAGACCCCTCTCTAACAGTGTCGCGTTTCGAACGTTATTTAAATGAGACCGGTATTGCGGTATTTTAAAAATTAATATCATAAGAAAAATAAACACCGGTATTCGGTATGAACCGGTATACCGCCCAGCACTATTGTATATTAAGCCAAAGTGGGCGAAGATAAAAATCTGTCATTATTTTATCTTTGTTATTAAAAATAAGAACAAAGATACACATTACTAATATACAAATACAACAAGCAGTGCTTTATTTTCAGGTACAATAGAAGCATTCAAGAAACTGTATGAATAAATATAACAATAAAACACTTTATAGATTGATTCCTATTAAAGTAATATAATTTTTTCAGTCAAGAGTAGTGAGTTATGTTTTTTATTTGTATTGTTTTAACATTAAATAATAATAATTCTGTCGATTCTGTCATATTTATCCCATAATTTACTCACTCAAAGTTAGTTTTAAACCTGAATATGTTTCTTTCTTTCTGCTGAACATAAATATGATATTATGAAGAACGTGGAAAACTGGTCCTCGTGACTTCTATAGTATTATTATCCTTTTATTAAAGTCAATGTGGACTAGGTTTTCCACGTTCTTCAAAATATCTTATTTTGTGTTTAGCACATGAAAGAAATTAATACAGGTTTGGGACAACGTGAGTGAGTAAATAATGACGGAAATACAATTATAGGGTGAACTATCTCTTTAATTACAGTCGGCTGTATGTTCAGTACACTGTCCCTTTAAGAGCTACACGCATCCGTTTCTCTCGGCTGTTATTGAGTCTATACATAAACATTGTGTGTTTTAACCATATTAGCTGCAAAGATAACTTAGTTGAGTAATCAGGCGCTGTTAGACAGGGTTTTTAGCACACGCGCTTCGAGTGTACCGGGCTCAGAAAAAGCACACGTCAGACCAGCGTGTGAATTAAACATTTAACCGACTTTAAAACACGCAAATAATGCACTTTTGTGATTGTGAATAAGATCAGTGTCCCGTGAGAGTAACTCTACGCGCTGATGTGAATGTATAGTATATACAGACGGAGGCGTAACCACAGATGCGTACTATAATTATACCCCATTACTCCTGTAATACAATTAAATGTGAATATCCTACATATCTGTCACAATACTAGTGATCGACCGATATTGATTTTTTATAACCGATACCGATTATTTGCATGTTTATGTATCCGATAACCGATATGCAGAACCGATATTTATTTACTGTTATAACGAGTGAAGTAAGTCCATTCTTCACTTTCAGTCATCTTAACAACAACAAAAAACTGTTGAAATTAACATTCTTTCATGTAAAATTTAATCTTCAAATTACAACAACAAAAACATTTTATTAATAAAAAGCATCATCAGCAACACTGATATTAACAATAAGCAAAATAATGTCTAATGTATTCAAACGGAGAAAATAAAGGACAGAAGTCATATCAACTTCATTTCAAACTACAGTTTTAGGTTTATAAGCTGTTTAATAGACTAAAGAGTGAAGAATAATTCACTGAATAATATTCTCTGGAATATTGAAATAAGCTATAACAAACAAAACATCGTATTTTATTGCATTTCTTAACTGTTTTATCAGAATTATTAAAATGATTTTTTTCATTCTAGATTATGAAAACTGCTGACAGCGCGGTTTATCTATTTACACAGAACTATACTCAAACTGTGTGAGTGAACAGTGTCACTGCTCCAGGTTTGTGTGTGTGTGTCCACTGCTCCAGGTGTGTGTGTGTGTGTGTGTGTCCACTGCTCCAGGTTGTGTGTGTGTGTGTGTGTGTGTGTGTGTCCACTGCTCCAGTGTGTGTGTGCGCAGGTGTGTGTCCACTGCTCCAGGTGTGTGTGTGTGTGTGTGTGTGTGTGTGTGTGTCCCACTGTGTGTGTGTGTGTGTGTGTCCACTGCAGGTGTGTGTGTGTGTGTCTGTTGTGTGTGTGTGTGTGTTGCAGATGTGTGTGTGTGTGTGTGTGTGTGTGTGTGTGTGTGTGTGTGTGTCCCCCCACTGCTCCAGATGTGTGTGTGTGTGTGTGTGTGTGTGTGTGTGTGTGTGTGTGTGTGTGTGTGTGTGTGTGCTGTGTGGTGTGTGTGTGTGTGTGTGTGTGTGTGTGTGTGTGTGTGTGTGTGTGTGTGTGTGTGTGTGTGTGTGTTGTGTGTGTGTGTGTGTGTGTGTGTGTGTGTGTGTGTGTGTGTGTGTGTGTGTGTGTGTGTGTGTTCCACTGTCAGGTGTGTGAGAGTGAGTGAGTGTGTGAGAGTGAGTGTGTGTGTGCTCCAGGTGTGTGTGCGCGTGCACTTGGATGGGTCAAATACAGAGAACACATTTCACTGCTGGTTATTATTTTATACTCTGTATAATTATGTATGTGACATTTTTTTTCTTCTCAAAACCGATAACCGATTATGGTAAAATGCTTAAATATCGGTAAACCGATATATCGGTCGATCTCTACACAATGCCATGGTGCAGTGAGTGTTACTACAGTAAATCCACGGTAATAATGGAGATGTGTAGTCTTGTTGTACACAGTGTTTCTCCTGTTCGGCTGGTGTTCAATCGTTTCACACTGACTGGATCTCGTGCGCTGTTCAGTGTCCACATGACCGAGTAAACGCATCGGCTCTAGTGAGCTCACATCGTTTGAACCGTGATCCGATCGGATAAACGCTCCGTGTGACGTGATTCAAATGAGTCGTGCGGCTTCGTTCCGCTTTCGGCGCATTAACATATCCAACATTTATCGAACTCTTCATATCGTTTTATTGAGAAATTATTAGAGATCGACTGATATATCAGTTTACCGATATTTTTCCCGATATTTAAGCATTTTACCATAATCGGATATCAGTACATCTCTATCTAAATTAATGATTTATTATCTCCGCAAGCGATCGCAGTTTGAGTATAGTTCTGTGTAAATAGATAAACCGCGCTGTCAGCAGTTTTCATAATTTAGAATGACAAAAACATTTTAATAATTCTGATAAAACAGTTAAGAAATGCAATAAAATACGATGTTTTGTTTGTTATAGCTTATTTCAATATTCCAGAGAATATTATTCAGTGAATTATTCTTCACTCTTTAGTTTATTAAACAGATTATAAACCTAAAAACTGTAGTTTAAAATGAAGTTGATATGACTTCTGTCCTTTATTTTCTCCATTTGAAAACATTAGACATTATTTAGCTTATTGTTAATATCAGTGTTGCTGATGATGCTTTTTATGAATTTGTTTTTTTTTATTGTTGTAATTTGAAGATTAAATTTAACATGAAATAATGTTAATTATCAACAGTTGTTTGTTGTTGTTAAGATGACTGAAAGTGAAGAATGGACTTTACTTTATAACAGTAAATAAATATCGGTTCTGCATATCGGTTATCGGGAACATAAACATGCAAATAATCGGTATCGGCTATAAAAAAATCAATATCGGTCAATCACTAGAACTTATTTTGTGATATTTATCGCCCAGCCCTATGTATACGTAGTGTAGTTTATTCAGAGATCGCCATGACTCAGAAAATAGCTTTGATGCTGGTGTTATGAAGTGAATGCATTAATAATAATGTCCGGTTGCAGTAATGCAGCGGTGTGATGGTGTTTTTCTGTCGTCCAGTCCAGCAGAAGACTGCCGCGGTTCCCGGCTTCGTCCGAGTGTGTTTCTGATGCGGAGCCCGACACCAGAGAGCTCGTCCGAGCCCAGAACAAGAAGAAGAAAAAGTCTGGCGGCTTTCAGTCCATGGGTGAGACGTCCGTATGAAACCCAGCCGATCATTCCCCGGGTCTGTGTCCGTGTCGCTCAGTCAGTGTGCTCTGCTTTCTCACAGGTCTCAGTTACCCGATGTTTAAAGGCATCATGAAGAAGGGCTATAAAGTTCCCACACCCATCCAGAGGAAGGTAATGTGCTCTTTACACATTTCTGTGCTTCTCGGGGAAACTTCTGTAGTGCTGAACGCAAACAATAACAAATATCATTACTGTGTTCATATTTGCTCTGATGGCAAGAGAAAAAAATTAACATTAAGTTTATATAGGTTGCAAGTCTAAAAGGGGTACGTTTTAAAAAAAGAATAGAATTAGAATAGAGAGTGCTAGAGTTAGATTAGATATATTTTTTAAAGAATAGAATTAGAATAGAGTTAGATGAGATATATTTGTTTCAACTAATATAATTAGAATAGAGAGTGCTAGAGTTAGATGCTATAGATGTAAAAAAGAATAGAATTAGAATAGAGAGTGCTAGAGTTATATTAGATATATTTTTTAAAGAATATAATTAGAATAGAGAGTGCTAGTTAGATGAGATATTTTTTAAAGAATATAATTAAAATAGAGAGTTCTAGAGTTAGGTGAGATATTTTTTAAAGAAAATAATTAGAATAGCGTTAGATGAGATATATTTGTTTCAACTAATAGAATTAGAATAGAGAGTGCTAGAGTTAGATGCTATAGATGTAAAAAAGAATATAATTAGAATAGAGAGTGCTAGAGTTATATTAGATATGTTTTTTAAAGAATAGCATTAGAATAGAGAGTGCTAGTTAGATGAGATATTTTTTAAAGAATATAATTAAAATAGAGAGTTCTAGAGTTAGGTGAGATATTTTTTAAAGAAAATAATTAGAATAGAGTTAGATGAGATATATTTGTTTCAACTAATAGAATTAGAATAGAGAGTGCTAGACTTAGATGCTATAGATGTAAAAAAACAAAAATAGAATTAGAATAGTGTTGGAGTTAGATGATAGATTTTTTAAAGAATATAATTAGAATAGAGAGTGCTAGAGATAAATGAGATCGATTTTTAAAAATAATAGAATTAGAATAGAGTGCTAGAGATAAATTAGATAAATGTGTTTCAACTAATTAATTAGAATAGAGAGTGCTAGAGATAAATTAGATGTATTTGTTTCAACTAATAGAATTAGAATAGAGAGTGCTAGAGTTAGATGAGATATACTTTTTTAAAGAATATAATTAGAATAGAGAGTGCTAGAGTTAGATGAGATATACTTTTTTTAAAAGAATATAATTAGAATAGAGAGTGCTAGAGTTAGATGATATAGCTAAAAAATAATAGAATTAGAATAGAGAGTGCTAGAGTTAGATGAGATATATATTTTTAAAAGAATATAATTAGAATAGAGAGTGCTAGAGTTAGATGATATAGCTAAAAATAATATAATTAGAATAGAGAGTGCTAGAGTTAGATGATAGTTTTTAAAATAATATAATTAGAATAGAGAGTGCTAGAGATAAATGAGATTTGTTTCAACTAATATAATTAAAATAGAGAGTGCTAGAGTTAGATGATATAGATTTGTTTCAACTAATATAATTAAAATAGAGAATTATAATAGAGAGTTCTAGAGTTAGATGATAGATTAAAAAAATAATAGAATTAGAATAGAGAGTGCTTGAGGTAGATGATATATCTTTTTTAAAGAATAGAATTAGAATAGAGAGTGCTAGAGTTAGATGAGATATATTTTTTAAATAACAGAATTAGAATAGAGAGTGCTAGAGTTAGATGATATAGGAAACAAATTATATAATAAGAATAGAGAGTGCTAGAGTTAGATGATACAAAAAATAGAATTATAATAGAGAGTGCTAGAGTTAGATGTTAGATTTTTTTAAAGAATAGAATTA
The DNA here is from genome assembly GCA_027422405.1 of Ptychobarbus kaznakovi. Taxonomy (NCBI): domain Eukaryota; kingdom Metazoa; phylum Chordata; class Actinopteri; order Cypriniformes; family Cyprinidae; genus Ptychobarbus; species Ptychobarbus kaznakovi. The sequence continues at coordinate 37,268,242 of CM049797.1, forward strand.
GATTAGAGAGTGCTAGAGATAAATGAGATATATATTTTAAAGAATAGAATTAGATTAAAGAGTGCTAGAGATAAATTATATATATTTTTTTAAGAATAGAATTAGAATAGTATGTGTAGATATGAAAAAAGACTAAAGTAAGTTTATATAAGAAAAAATGCATGTACAAAAAAGGGTCTAGAAAGTGTATTTATGAAAAATGCATCTAGTAATTGTACGTATGAAAAAGTCTAAGTGAATATAGGAAAAAAGTGGTCCAAGTATATATATAAAAATATATAGTAGGCGTAAAGTAAGTGAATATACAAAAATCAGTGTCTTGAAAGTATATATAACATAATCTAATTACTTTTATTTTGACATTGCTACTGTAAAATGATAATACTAATATACATGTTTAATTTTCAAATGTGAGCCTTATAAAGCATGTCTTTTGTTAAGCATTTGTGGTGAAAGTTAGTGAAGATGTTTGGTGTTTGTGCGGCTCTCAGACGATCCCGGTGATTCTGGACGGGAAGGATGTGGTGGCCATGGCTCGGACAGGCAGCGGGAAGACGGCCGCGTTCCTCATCCCCATGTTTGAGAAGCTGAAGGCCCCGCAGGCGCAGACGGGGGCCCGGGCTCTGGTCCTCACACCCACCAGAGAGCTCGCCCTGCAGACCATGAAGTTCACCAAAGAGGTCTGTACTGTTGCCGATCACATTTAGACGCTTTTATCCAAAGCGGCTTATAAAAGAGGACAATAGAAGCAATCAAATCCAGCAAATGAGCTCTAACAAATCTCAGTTATCTTAACACATCACATGTAGCAAGTTTTTTAATTTTTATTATATAATAAATAAAAAGAAAACAGATATCATAGAAAAAGAATAGTGCAAGCTAGTGTTAGTTTATTTTAAAGAAAAAAAGCAGTTAGTAAATGAATAGAGTCCAAGTCTAAAAGGGGCACGTTTTTTTTTAAAGGAATAGAATTAGAATAGAGAGTGCTAGAATTACATTTTAAAGAATAGAATTAGAATAGAGAGTGCTGGAGTTAGATGATATATATAATATATATATATATAATAAGAATAGAATAGAATAGACATTCCTCGATTTTTTTTTTTAAAAAAAATAATAGAATTAAAAGAGAGAGTGCTAGAATTATATTATTTTTTAAAGAATAGAATTAGAATAGAGTGCTAGAAGTATATTATTATTTTTTAAGAACAGAATTAGAAAAGAGTGCTAGAGTTAGGTGATTTGGTTTAAAGAATAGAATTATAATAGAGAGTGATACAATTATATATTTTTAAAGAATATAATTAGAATAGAGTGCTAGAAGTAGATTTTTTTAAAAAAAGAATAGAATTAGAAAAGAGTGCTAGAGTTAGATGAGATTATTTTTAAAGAATATAATTAGAATAGAGTGCTAGAGTTATTTGTTAAAGAATAGAAAATTAGAATAGAGTGCTAGCTATTTATATTTTTAAGAATATAATTAGAATAGAGAGTGCTAGAGTTATTTTTATTAAATAATAGAATTTGAATAGAGTGCTAGAGTTAGATTTAAAAAAAGAAGTATAGAAATAGAATAGAGGAAGACTTGCCAAGAGAGCATTGCAATAGTCCAGCCTGGACAGAACAAGAGCTTGAACAAGGAGTTGTGAAGCGTGCTCTGAAAGAAAGGAGCTGAT
>CM049797.1:37274917-37286902 GCA_027422405.1 Ptychobarbus kaznakovi
ACTTTTGACTGGTAGTTTATTTTTCATGCTCCTTGAAGGTAATGACTGAAAAATACTTTGACCAATAGCGTGCAGCTGTTGTACGGAATCGACCAATCGTGGTGTGAGAAGGCGGGATCTACAGAGAACGGTCAAAGTGATGCAAATACACACACACAATGTTATGAGGACCGTCGAAAGGAAATCAAAGCCAAAACCCAAATATTTTAAGCAAATTAGAAATCCTGGCCAGAAAAAGAGGACGTATGGCCATCCTATTTAATGTTTTTGAAATAAAGTCTCTTCTGCTCATCAAGGCTGCATTTATTTAAACACAAATAGTGAAATATTATTACAGCTTCAAACAAATAGAAATCTTTTGCAGCATTATACATGTCTTTACTGTTACTTTTCATCAATTTAATGCTTCCTGGATGAATAAAAGTATAGACTTTTAAAAATAAAATCATTTTAATATACCATTCACGAGACCCCCCCCCCCCCCCCGTTTTTTCTCCTCCAGCTTTCATTTTTCCACCTGAGGTTGGATGATAAAGCAGCGCTTCTGCTGCATCTGCTGAGAAACGTGGTGAAGCCGCAGGAACAGACGGTGGTGTTTGTAGCCACCAAACATCACGTGGAGTATCTTAAAGAGGTGCAGATGCTCTGAAAAACCTTGACATGTGCTGAGAGCAAACACTCACCGTTATTTATATAGCGCTTTTTACCACGAAGATTGTGTCAAAGCGGCTTTTACGGTATTAAACAGGGAAGTATCGTGCCATTCTCCCCTGACCAGACAAAACCAGCAGGTTAATTCTATGATGCAACAAAGTCAGATTGTGCAGAGGACTTATCTGACCTAATTAGTGCAGCCTAACAATCCTTTAACAGATTTGAGTAGTACAGATGTGTTAGTGCGTTGTGTACGCCAGGTTAAAGAGATGGGTCTTTAATCTAGATTTAAACTGACCGAGTGTGTCTGCCTCCCAAACAATGTTAGGTGGATTATCCTAGAGGTTGGGCATTAAATAGAAAAAGGATCTGCCGCCCACAGTTGATTTTGATAGCATTAAGGATTAATAAGGATTATCAAATGGCCAGAATTTTGAGATCATAGCGGATGTGAAGGATTACAATGTATAGCTATAGATACAGTCTGACACCGTGTATAATGAGCACACTCGCACCCTAAAGAGAGCAGCCCGGAACATGGAGCGCAGCTGGAGGAAAAAACTAGAGGTATTTCATATTGCATGGAAGGAAAGTACTTTCTCTTACAGAAAAGCCTTAAATGGTTAGTTCACCCCTAAATGAAAATTGTCATTAATTACTCATCACCCTCATGTCATTTCAAACTAGTAAGACCTTCATTCTTCTTCGGAAAACACATTAAGATGTTTTTCATGAAATCGGAGAGCTCTCTGGACCTCCATAGACAGCAATGCAACTGAAATATTCCCAGGTCCAGAAAAGTAGTAAATGCATCGGTAAAACAGTCCATGTGACATCAGTAGCTCAAACTCAGGTTTGCGATGCTATGAAAATACTTTTTTTGCGCAAATATTTAATGACAGAATTTTAATTTTGGGGTGAACTAACCCTTTAAAATCTGCTAGATTTGATTACTTTTCATCTCTTTTGGAAGAAACCCCAAGTATTTATTCAATACAGTGGCTAAATTAACAAAAATATAACATCAGCACATGCAGACATTTCTTAACAGCACAGTTGTAATGAATTTATGAACTACTTAACTTCCAAGATCGATACTATTAGAGATAAAACAGTAACGATGCAGGCGTCCTGCCACACATCAGGGGACGTATGGTTGATAAATTGTATTTTTTGTTTTCTTTGAGCGCACGGAAAAGTATTCTATGTAGCGTCGCAAAACGAAGTTGAGCTACTGATGTCACGTTGACTATTTTATCGATGTATTTACTATGTTTCTGGACCTGGGGAACATTCAGTTGCGTTGCTGTCTACGGAGGTCAGAGAGTTCTCGGATTTCATCAGGAATAACTTAATGTTTTTCGGAAATGACCGGCGGCATAGGCGATTTTAATCAAATTCAGTTTGGGGGTGAATTATCCCTTTAAGATTTGTATTATTTTGTATTCCTTTCATGAAAAGCACTTTGAATTGCCAATGTGTATGAAATGTGCTGTATAAATAAACGTGTAATACTGCTTAAGCTGCTTTGACACAGTCTGCATTGTAAATAATGGTGACTTGACTAATGCAATAAGAGCTCGCTCAAAATACTGAGGTGCTGAACCGTTCAGCGCTTTATAGGTAAAACAGGACCGGACTGGATGCTTGAGCAGCTGGTGGTTCATCTGTTGTGTTTGTTTCTGTGTCTGCAGCTCTTGGCGGTCGAGTGCATTGACTGCGCCTACATCTACAGCGCTCTAGACCAGACGGCCCGCAAGATCAACATCGGCCGCTTTGTGCACCGCAAGGCCATGGTGCTGCTGGTGACGGACGTGGCGGCCCGTGGTATTGACATCCCGCTGCTGGACAACGTCATCAACTTCAACTTCCCGTCCAAGCCCAAGCTCTTCCTGCACAGAGTCGGTGTGTGTGTGTGTGTGAGTGGTGTGCTGGTGTGGATGTGTCTGTGTGTGCAGAGTCGTGTGTGTGTGTGTCTGTGTGTGTGTTGTGTGTGTGAGTGAGTGTGTGTGTCAAGTGTGTGTGTGTGTAGTGTGTGTGAGAGTGTCTGTGTCGTGTCTGTGTGGTGGTGTGTGGAGTGTGAGTGTCTGTGTGTGTGTGTGAGTGGATGTGCGTCGTGTCTGTGCGCGTCGTCTGTGTGCGTCTGCGTGCGTCGTGGTGTGTGTGTGTGTTGTGGATAGACTGACCATCGTCCAGCGCTCCGAGGCGCAGATCTAACACTCGTCTCGGTGTTTCAGGTCGCGTGGCTCGCGCCGGTAGAGGAGGAACCGCCTTCAGTCTGGTGTGTACTGATGAAGTGCCTTACCTCTATGACCTTCATCTGTTCCTGGGTCGACCCGTTCAGCTCGCACTCCTCGAACACACATCAGGTACGGCAAAGACTACAGATGTACGGGAATTAAAACAGAGTAATAACTGTACTATTGCACATCATGTTTTGTGTACATATATATTGATGTGATCCTGGAGCACAAAAGCAGTCATAAGCAGCACAGGTATATTTATAGAAATAGCCAACAATACATTGTATGGGTCAAAATTATAGATTTTTTATTTTATACCAAAAATCATTAGGATATTAAGATCATGTTCCATGAAGATATGTTGTACCGTAAATATATCAACACTTAATTATTGATTATTAATGCATTGCTAAGAACTTAATTTGAACAACTTTAAGGATGATTTTCTCAATATTTAGATTTTTTTGCACCCTCAGATTCCAGATTTTCAAATATTGTCCTATCATAACAAACCATACATCAATGCAAAGAATATTTATTCAGCTTTCAGATGATGCATACATCTCCATTTTGAAAAATTTACACTTATGACTGGTTTTGTGGTCCAGGGTCACGTGTGTGTGTGTATTTAGCTAATGCTCCGTTTATTTAAATAATATAATAAACATATATTTAAAATAATTGTGTAAGTAGTAAAACAATATAAACACAGCCTTTTAAGTTTAGAAACCATTTGAGTCCCCCCTCCCTTGCCTCACAGTGGTTTGGTCCACTGCCTGCTTTCCCCATTTACCTCTCACACACTCACACACACTCACTCTCTCACACACACACACACACTCACACACACTCACACACACTCTCACACACACACACACACACACACACACTCACACACTCACACACACACACACACACACACCACACACACACACACTGTTGCACATACCCACAGTACACACACACACACTCACACACACACACACACACACACACACACACACAGGACACTCACCTCACTCACCACACACTCACTCACACACACAGACACACACACACACACACACACACACACACACACACAGAGTCCGGTGGAGAGAACAGAGTGCTACAGTGGTTATGTGTAAGTAGGCTGTCAAGTCTATTTTATTCACTTTAAACATCAGATGAAGTGATTCTTCCTCTTTAAAACAGAATAATTTAATAATCATAATATGACCGCGTGGTGAACCTATGAACCGAACTCCTATTTAAACACGGTCTCCATGCTGTGTACACGCATCTATCCTTACAAGCACATTGTTATTTGTGTCCCCTTCAAAAATTGCACTTGAGAAATGTTATGTTTATTGATGTAAGATGAAATTCACGCCCTGTCCTCGTTCTGTGGTCTTCAGATGCTGATGGCGTGTTCGGCCGCGTTCCTCAGAGCATTCTGGATGATGAAGAGTCTCAGCTGCTGACGGCTCACGAGAACTCGCTGGATCTCCAGAACCTCCGGCGCATCTCTGAGAATGCCTACAAGCAGTACCTAAAGTCTCGACCGGACCCCTCGTCCGAGTCCATCAAACGCGCCAAGAACACAGAGCTGTCCTCCATGGCCGTTCACCCTCTGCTGGGTGAGTGATGGGCGATATGGGCTTAAAAATACATCACAATATATCCTGTTTCTACAGTGTTGAGAGCATTACTGAGCACACACGTAATGTAATGACTGTTTAATTCATCCTGGAAGCCGGAGGGCGTCTTGAGCAGAAACTCCACACATGCATAGCAGTAGTGATGCTCAAGGAAATCCCTGATATGGACAAAAGTGTCCAGTTATCGCTGAATAAAACACACAACGGAGATAGAGAAATTTCAACACAATAAACATACGATTGCACAAAATATATATGTGAGCCTGCAGCACAGAAGCAGTCATAGCAGCACGGGTATATTTGTAACAATAGACAACAATACATTGTATGGCTCAAAATTATACATTTTTATTTTATGACAAAAATCATTAGGATATTAATATCATGTTACATGAAGATATTTTGTACCGTAAATATATAAAAACTTAATTTTTGTAATATTATGCATTGCTAAGAACTTAATTTGAACAACTTTAAAGATGATTTTCTCAATATTTAGATTTTCTTTTGCAGATTTTACAGATTTTCTAATAGTTGCATCTCAGCCAAATATTGTCCTAAGAAACCATACATATACCATAATGTGTATTAATAATGCAATGCTAATTGACTTTAACACTGTATATAATAGTATCATTCTGTAATATGAAATCACGTCAGAAAAATAAGTAATTTCAAACACTGGAATATATTAAGTTAATTTGGAGAAAAAGCATGTTAATAAATGATATCTTTGTTGGACGACAGGTTTGTAAACCGTATCGCGTGTTACTATTTCTGGTGCACCTGATCCAAACCCGCTCCAGATTGTAGAAGTAGCTCCTCGTTAATTTCACGTCCGTCTTTGTCGCTCCGCACTGAAATATGTCAACTACTAGACTTTATCGCTATCATGGCGGGAAGACTAATTCTTATCGTGGGGAGAGTTTTCACCGGCAAACGCTCTCCGGATCTCTGTAAGCGTGCGGGAATGCTGGTTCTGTTCTGAGCTGTTCTGTGTCCTCCAGGTTCTGGACTGGAGCCGATGGAGCTGGACCGGCTGCTGATGGTGGACTCCATCAAGGGCTACAAGGCTAAATCTGTACGTCATTTATTATTCCGTTCTTCCTCTTATGGTCATTATCGTCAAACATCACACACGTCTGTTTCAAGGCTCAGAATGATCGTTATGTCTTCGTTTACTCTCCTCGTGGTGTTCGAAACCAATCACTCGGATTCTTATGGAAGTCCGTTTCTGCCTGAATAAAAAATAAAAAAGATAATTGCGACTTTTTTTATCTCACAATTGTAACTTTTTTTTCTCAGATTTGCATCGCATAAATGTGCAATTTATTAATTTTTTTGTTCAGAATTCGTCCTAAATTCACATTTCTGACTTTTTCCTCAGAATTCGTCTTAAATTAACAAATCTGACTTTTTTTCTCAGAATTACGACATAAATGCACAATTTTGACTTTTTTTTCAGAATTGTGAGAAACTCTCATTCGTGAGTTATAAAGTCCAGTTCAGAGGAGAAAAAAAGACTTGATATGGTCTCAGAGTTGCGAGTTTATATCATGCAATTGTGAGAAAAAAAAGTCAGAATTGTGAGATAAAATGTTGCTATTACCTTTTTTATTTTCTTTATTCAGCGGCGTAAACGAGCTTTCATAGATTCTTCAGTGATGCCTGAGGAGCAAAAACTATTTGAGCTGTTCCCATGTAAAGGAAAGATTTATATGGCCAAGAAAAAAATGCAAAAAATTATTAAAACAAATATTTAAATATTAAAACATGTATATTATGGCTCCATATGACCCACGCATGCTTCTGCAGGTTCATGGAGGTGAATTTAAGAGTCTCAGGACACTTTTAAGTTCAAGTAAAGACAATTTAAGTAAATGCATCATTGTGGTCTCTTAATATAAATGTCCATGGAGCTCACGATGAGTTTTATTAGCAAGACTTGAAAACTTCAACTTCCAACAGATCTCCATTTTTTTTACTTTATTATTATTATAAAAATAAAAACTCTGCTCTCAACCATATTGTTCTTGTTATATTGCTATTTGTTCTTGTTTTAATCATAAACTTGTTATTTCTCACATGCATCTCCAGTAAATGCATTTTAAAGGATGTTTATGTATTTGTTCTGGAAAACAAGACTGAAAAATACTGAGGAAGGTATTCGTTTTTTGCAGGACATGTAATGTGAAGAGATTATGAATTATTATGCATATCCTTGTTTCCTCAGACTATCTTTGAAATCAACTCCAACAGCAAAAGCAGCGGCAGCGAGGTGATGCGAGCCAAGCGCTCCCGAGACGATCGTCTGCTGGACAAGTTCTCTAAAGCGCGAGCGGAGCGGATAGTCCAGTCCGCTGTCCCCGCCGTGGCCAGAACCGAACCGCAGCACGAGGAGGACGAGGAGCTTCAGGTGAGCTTCACGACCGGTTTGTTTTTTCTAAAGACATGTGGTTGCAGCTTTATGATAAAGCTCTAAATGGTTTCTTTTTGAAACGCGTTTAGAATTCAAATTCACCACAATGCGTTTATGAATGTAAAGCGTGTGTTTATTTAAGGAAATATGTGACTTTGGAGCACAAAACCAGTCATAAGGGTCAATTTTGCAAAATTGGGATTTATGCATCATCTGAAAGCTGAATAAATGATATTTCCATTGATGTATGGTTTGGACAATATTTGAAATCTGGAATCTGAGGTGCAAAAAAATCTAAATATTGAGAAAATCATCTTTAAAGTTGTTCTTAGCAATGCATATTACTAATAAAAATTAGTTTTAATGTAGGAAATGTACTAAATATCTTCATGGAACATGATCTTAATATCTAATGATTTTTGGCATAAAATAAAAATGTATAATTTTGAGCCATACAATGTATTGTTGGCTATTGCTACAAATATACCTGTGCTGCTTATGACTGCGTCTGTAAAATCTAAATCGCAATCTTGATCAAAATCATGATCATATTTTTTTTGTCCACATATTCTCCAGACTGTGTTTTCAGAGGTGGTTGGAAGAAAAAAACGAAAGCAAGATGATGATGCGGACGGACCGCAGAGCACAAAGACCAGAAAGTCAGGAAAGGATGAGGAGTTTTACATCCCGTACAGACCCAAAGACTTCAACTCCGAGCGCGGGTACGACAGCACCACGGCATTATTCTGCTTGCTCAGTGAGAAGCATAGATGTTCTTTGTGTTGTGTGTTGTGTGCCTTGTTTGTGCTCTGTGTCTCTGTGTGTGTCTATGTGTGTGTGTGTGTGTGTTTGTGACTCTGTGTCTGTGTGTTTGTGTCTCTGTGGGTGTCTGTCTGTGTCTGTTGTGTGCTGTGTGTCTGTTGTTGTGACTCTGTGTGTGTGTGTCTGTGTCTCTGTGGGTGTGTGTGACTCTGGTGTCTCTGTGTGTGTGTCTGTCTGTCTGTGTCTCTGTGTGTGTGTGTGTTTGTGACTCTGTGTCTTGTGTTTGTGTCTCTGGTGTGTTGTCTGGGTGTGTGTGTGTGTGTCTGTGTCTCTGTGTGTGTCTGTGTGTGTTTGTGACTGTGGGTGTGTGTGACTGTGTTCTGTGTGTGTGGTGTGTGTGTGTGTGTGTTTGTGACTGTGTGTGTGTGTGTGTCTCTCTGTGTGTGTGTGTGTGTGTGTGTGTGTGTGTGTGTTGTGTCTCTGTGTGTGTGTGTGTTGTGTTGTGTGTGTCTCTGTTGTGTGTGTGTGTTTGTGTCTCTGTGTGTGTCTTCTGTGGTGCTGTGTCTGTGTGTGTGTGTGTGTGTGTCTGTGTTTGACTCTGTGTGTGTGTGTTTGTGTGTGTGACTGTGTGTGTGTGTGTGTGTCTGTGTGTGTGTGTCTGTGTTTGTGACTCTGTGTGTGTGTGTGTGTTCAGGCTCAGTCTCGGCGGGGACAGCAGCTCTTTCGAGCACCAGGCGTCTTCTGCGGTTCTGGACCTGATGGGAGACGAGAGCAACACGATAAACCAGCACAAGAGCCTGATGAAATGGTGAGCAGCTCCTTCCCATGATTCCCCTCGCAGCACTGTCTGCTTATACTGAAATCACACGTGTTCCCCGCAGGGACCGCAAGAGGAAGCGCTTCGTCCAAGACACGGGCAAAGATGACAAAAGCAAGAAAATCAGGACAGAAAGTGGACAGGTGGTCAACAGCAACAGCAAAAAGAGGAAGAAGAACTTGTATCCTTCTTGAAAACAGTCTGTTTTATTTGTTGCACTTTTCATAACATTGTTTCCAAAAGCAGCTGATGATAAGTGATTTCTGAGAAACGGACTGAGCACCAAAACACTTGTAGCCAATCAGAAGTAAGGGGCGTGTCCACTTATATCAGGGGCGGTGCCTGTATTGCATAGCTTGTTCATTAATTTGGGCCGGAGCTGTTAAGATAGGGGTGTGATCCTTTTGGGTAGAAGCCTGTTAGTTTTGGTGATTTCAGATATCAACTGCGTTTCTGTACCTTTAATGTTTATAATATGTGACCCTGAAGCACAAAAGCAGTCCAACAATACATCGTATGGGTCAAAATTATAAATTTTATTTAATGCCAAAAATCATTAGGATGTTAAAATCATGTTCCATGAAGATATTTTGTAAATTTCCTATATTAAATATATAATTTTTGATTATTAATATGCATTGCTCAGAACTTAATTTTAACAACTTTAAAGGTGATTTTCTCAATATTTAGATTTTTTTGCACCCTCAGATTCCAGATTTTCAAATATTATCCTATTATAACAAACCATACATTAATGGAATGATAATGTATTCAGCTTTTAGATTATGTATAAATCTCAATTTCGAAAAATTTCCAAAAACGCATCACCAAACACCAATGACTTGTACATTCATTATATGGACAAAGTATTGGCACCCTTCTTTAGAAGAGAAAAAGGCACTTACAAACTGTGCAACAAAGACATTAATGTACTTAACATAGTATTTCCATCTCTGTTGCATCAGTTTTGAAGTGTATGAAATGAACTGAACCCATATGTACAAGTCATTAGTGTTTGGTGATGAGTTTGTGGCTCATTTAAAGTCACACCAGAGAGTGTTCAGCTGCTTTCTGCAGACCAGTCAAGTTCTTCCACACTGACTGAATCATCATTTCTCTTTGATTCTTGTCTTATACACAGAGACACTGTCATGTTAGAATAGAAAAGAGTCCAAACTGTTGCTATACAATTAGATTCCCTAGAATATCATTATATGCTTAAACATTAAGATTTGTACTCATGGAGATTACTAAAGTAGTCAAACCTTTCATTAGAAGGGGTGCCAATACTTTTGACAATATAGTGTATAAGCTGAACACAAAGGACCGAAAACCAATCACAAAGAGTGTTTTTTCTATTTAAAAATGCAGAAAAAACGCTATAAAGTCTCGATGTGTTTGTAAAAATTTGTACATGCTTCCTAAACATGCGTCTCTCTTGTGAGAGAGTGATAGATGTTTCTATAGAACATGTGCTCTGTGTGAACGGCATTATTTCAGTTTTGACATCATCTCAGCACTGATGCAGTATTTTGAATGAACATCGCAGCTCCTCGTATGCAACTAATAATGCTGCCTGATGCACGTCTAAAATTCAAATGCAGATTTTTTTATTGAAATCAACAAATATTTAAAATTTCACATTTTTATTTGACAGCCCTAACAGACTCGGTGTTGATGTCATGTGGCTTTGTAAAGGTTTGAGTCTGAAATTGTCTCGTCGGTTGGGTTTCTTGACTTTGGTCCAGTTATGAAGAATGGAAGAAGAAGTATAAGATCGACGACCGAGACTCGGATGGAGAAACTGGAGGAGCGGTCCGAGGAAGGGGCTTTGGCGGTAAGAACCGAACATTCTGCTCTAAACTCATTCCACGTTTGCTGCAAATCATTAGAGATCGACCGACGTATCGGTTTAACGATATTTTCCCCGATATTTAAGCATTTTCCATAATCGGATATCGATAATCAGATATTTGATGCTCAGCACGGCCACCGCATGTAACTTTATACAAGATTCACTCGTTTGAAACACACTAAATTATATTAACATTTACTACAGAACCATTATTTCCCCAATAAACATCTAAATAAATACATCTCTATCTAAATTAATGATTTAATTATCTCCGCAAGCGATCGCAGTTTGAGTATAGTTCTGTGTAAATAGATAAACCGCTGTCAGCAGTTTCATAATCTAGAATGACAAAAACATTAATAATTCTGATAAAAACAGTTAAGAAATGCAATAAAATACGATGTTTTGTTTGTTATAGCTTATTTCAATATTCCAGAGAATATTATTCAGTGAATTATTCTTCACTCTTTAGTCTATTAAACAGGTTTTTAAACCTAAAACTGTAGTTTAAAATGAAATTTGATATGACTTCTGTCCTTTATTTTCTCCATTTGAAAACATTATTTTGCTTATTGTTAATATCAGTGTTGCTGATGATGCTTTTTATAAATAAAATGTTGTTATTGTTGTAATTTGAAGATTATATTTTTTTTATGAAAGAATGTTAATTTTCAACAGTTGTTTGTTGTTGTTAAGACGACTGAAAGTGAAGAATGGACTTCACTCTTTATAACAGTAAATAATATCGGTTCTGCATATCGGTTATCGGATACATAAACATACAAATAATCGGTATCGGTTTTAAAAAATCAATATTGGTCGATCACTACAAATCATGACATGTAGAATATTTCTGTTGATCTTGATTCAATACAATACATAGAGTTATGTCTATTCCTAAGTGAAAGCTATTCTAATATCATGTACTCTTATAAGTCTAACTCTGTGTGATGTGACTTTGTGTTAAGGATTGCAACAGAGTTAACTATTTAAACACTCGTATATGGAAATAATCTGTTAGAAGCACATATATGACGGCTATTAATCATCCTCATATATGTGTCCCTGGACCCAGTCATAAGCAGCACAGCTATATTTATATTTAGCCAACAATACAGTGTATAGCTCAAAATTATAATTTTTCATATATGCCAAAAATCATTAGGATATTAAGATCATGTTCCATGAAGATATTTTTGCAATGAACTTCATTTGAACAACTTTAAAAAAGATTTTCTCAATATTTCTCAAACTGATGGTGTATGCAATAATGTACCTGGTTTTGTGGTCCAGGTATGGAAAAGGAGACCCGTCCAAGAATATATGCATATATTTAATACTGTAAAGAGCTTCAGGTGTATATGTATATATATATATATATATATATATATATATATGTGCAAAAAACAAATATTCTGGGTTGACTGAGTAAGGTCATGGTAGAAATCAAACTTTGATGCTCATTATCTCATAATTAGATTTTGAGACTTTACCCTGGATTTCACCGAGAGGCTCACACTTTATCCTGACCAGAAACGGTCACCGTGGCTCTCTTCATGAGTGTTGGTTTTGTGTTTTCTGCAGGTCGCAGGGGA